>CAJNDV010009713.1:10373-33100 GCA_905221635.1 Symbiodinium sp. CCMP2456
CTACTACTACTACTACTACTGCCTCCAGCTGCTGTTTTTGCTCTTAGTACTGGGGCAATGCACTGGACTCCGTTTCAGTGGAGGAAAACGTGTAGAGAGTGTCTATGCTGCCGCAAGATGCCAACAGCATGCAGGACATGTCATAATTTCTTTGACACAGGGCGGAGCGGGATGAGAAATAGAAAGCTTCAGACCAGGTTCGTTGCTCCCCACTATTGTGCTCGATGCTTAACGCAAGGCCTGATTGGCCTCTCTGTATAGATTTGCATATTCACTGCCTAGTACAGCCCAACTCACATGTTCATTTTCGTAAGTCTGGTGAGTAACAGTGACAGTGTTATCCATATGAGACATGCGGTGCTATTTGTGTATATGTTTGGCGCGGGCATTATTGAAGAAGATGAATCACTGGCGCTTGTCCTAAATTTCCTGGCAGTTTTTCGGGTATATGCGTGTATTTATTCGCATGCATAGCTACCGGAAAATCGTGGAAGATCGAGCAGTGCTTCGGCAGTCCCTGCTGTTGAGGTTACCTTGTGGAGCTGCGACCTTTTGGGGACGAAGCAGGCCCACTTCCCACAAAAAAGTGTGCTCAGTTGCAGTGCTCAGTGCGAACGTGGCACAGGTTGCAGATATTTGATCACACGAGCTCAGCTGCGTGTTTGTGTGGACTTGCTAGGATGGTCACCCGTGGACGTTTCGCCCGGCCACCACGTGGATCCGCACCCCTCCCTCCCACAGGGACTGTCACCCGGCTAAATCCCTGTGCAATATGCTTCTGCAGTGCTCAGCAGCAGTGATGCAGTGAGCAGAAAAAAAGTCCGAATATGTCCGAATCTGTGCATGCATGTGCCCAGGCTCGGCCCGCAGTGCAGCGCTTGCCGCGTCAACAGCCTGCGGGAGGCCGGTTGGCAAATACTCGGCGCCCTAGTCCCTGAAGACGGTCAGAGCCGTACATGTCCTGTAGACGGTGCCGTGCAGGTGCCGTATGAAGCCAGTGTCCTGGCTTAGAACAAGACTTACAAGACTTGCAGACCGAGCCTCCATGTACCCTCATTGCTGGGCTGTTTTCTTGGAGCCATCCTCTTCTGCTCCACTTCCCCTTCCCTCCCACCTGCTGTCCAGCTGCGGCCTTCTCTCTCGCGGTGCCGTTTGGAAGCCAGTCTTTGCAGACCTTACAGTAGCTGCCTAGCTGTTTGGACATCTCTGGCTTGCCGAGGAGTGATGTATTATGCGGCATCTGGTTGCCGATCCTACCATTCGAAAGTCTCGACGCCATGTGCCCTGGTATTGTACGAATCACGAGAGGTGCAGAAGGAACTCATGATCAAAAGGTAACCAGGCCAGTAGCAGAGAAGCTAGTGGAGACTTCTTGTGTTGAGGCAAGCCGACGCCCTCTGCGTCCACTCGCAGAGATGATGGAAACTTGTCTCAAGAGCTTGGGAGATTCAAGGAGAGTGTGTTCGGGCTTGGCAACTGATGCAGGAGCCGATTCTCTCAAGGAAACCCGGAACACTTCGGAAGCTGTCTGCCGAGCAGTTGCCATGCACTGTTGCTTGTCTTGGACAATGCCGAGGACATTCCAGGCAGTATCAGAGCGCAGGCAGGTTCTCCCGTGCCGCAGTGCCGTAGTAGCTCCGGTCCATCAGAAACCTGTGCTTCGTTGCTGCCGAAAACCTGGAACTATCTGTGACAGGTTATATGCCTTCGCGACTTGTAGGTGCAGTTTCTTACTGTTTTGCTACCTTACTGCCGAAGCGAAGAGAGCATAGAATGCACCCCTGAACCGCTGAAGGCTGCAGAAACCCTGTACTCTCGGGTTGATGAGACCGGACTCACAATGCATGTATACATGTTTACACTCCTTTGCACCATCTCCCTTGAAGATGGTATCGCCTCGACGGTCGACTGGCGTGCGGCCTCTGGCAGCATCATCCCGGCTCCCTCGCCGCCGGAGCTCATACCGTACGAGGCGGGACTAGTGCGGAAAAGGGATGCGCGCTTCGGTTCGCTCGAGAATGGTACTCTGGGTTAAGACACCTGAGGAGCGAGATGCATTGTCAGTGCTTTCATGTTGCTGCATGGCAATTTAGAACATTTGCAAGATGTTTTGCAGGAGCCCAACGGAGGGCGCGGCATTCTTATCCAATGGCCCACCATCATCCATGCAACGGCCTACGTGGTAGATCTATATGAGGAGCTGGGCATGGCGACCTCAGTGATCCACCCAGTTTGCGAGCTATGTTGTTGCCCTAGAATTCAGGAGACCTCCGGATCAATGGAGAGCTTCAAAAGCTCCGTGGCAAGGTCAAGAGCCCCCCAGTACCTTACACCGGGTAGACTTCCTCTCGAGCTCTACGATTGTATGTGCAGACGTAGTGTTCAACAGGGCATACCGTATCAAGCCGTGCTTTGCCGATCTTTGCTGGCGTTCTGCTGAGGAGCTGTTCCCGACAACTTGCGGGAAGTGCTGGTGGAACTGAGAGCCCCTCTGACTCTGCAGTTCCTTTCGATGCGGGGAGTCTTCCAGCCAGGGTCTCCTGCAAAGGTACCTGTCACATGAGCTGAGAGGCAGAAACCTTATGGAGACCAAAAGCAAGTCTTGCCTTGAGCCTCTATGTGCTCGAAGAGGAAGGTCATGCAGGTGAGGTGGAACTGCCGCAGCCGCCACTCGAGGGTCACCGCCCTGTTGAGATGGAAGGAACTTTAGGGAAGTCATAGCCGCAATCACGAGCTGCTTGTACTGAAGCCTGGAATGGCGGCTTACCAGCCAACACAAGCAGAGTGTCCTCCTTTCGGGCGGTGGAAGAGAAGCCGGTATGACGAACGCATGCTCATAGTGCACTTTTCCAGAAGAAGACAAATACCCTAAATACCCTTGCCTGCAGCATCTGTGGCTGAGGTTGGCAATTTGCAGCCGACTGGCATCTACAGCGCCTCTGTGCGCTCCGTTGCGCCCTGTGGAGCTCAATCTGTGCCGAGCCTCAGGAAGGAAGCCATCAGGACCTGGATTATGATGGAAGGTGAAACCTGAAGATACCTGAAGCCATGTCCGGTGCACTCCCGTCACGCAGACCTTCTCACTGCCTTGCGAAGGCCTGAATCAGGAAGCCTGCAGGCCCTCAACTTCTGATTCCTGTACATTTCGCACGTACTCGAAGCGGTTTATTCGGGTCTATGAAGCTTGCGGAGCATTACACAGCTAGACGAAGGTCGCCTCCGCGTACTCGATGGCTCCAGCTCCGGCAACGCCGGCTCCGTGGTTCCCGCCACCTGCCAGCTATCCGCCGCCCGCTAGCTACCCGCCGCCACTACAGAGCCACGTGGCCGGAATGCTGTGTTTCAAGCATTGTAAGGGCTCTTGTGTCCGGGGGTGGCGGGTGTAGTTGTCGCCATAGCATGAGGCGGATTCGGGCTTGCTACCTTGTACATGTGGCCACTCTTATTCGTGCCATGCAACTGTCATGCAACCATATACCATTTGCAAAATCACTTGTATTCGAGTGAGCTTGCCTTGGTCCGTGGTCCTCAACTGGCTCGAAATCTGCTTTTTGTGCAAGGTGCCTGGGGTCCTCCAGCGCCGCTCGGAAGAACTAGCGTGCTGACTAAGGTACTGACCAACGTACTCGATAGTGGCAACTAAGATGCGATCTAGCCCACTATCTAACCTACAAACTGATGTATTTAACGTGCTAACTACGAACCGACCGAATGACGGACGGACTGACCAACTAATCAACGCCCTGACTGATTGGCTGACTGACTTCTCAAGTAAAGAACGAACTAACTAACTACCTAGCTGGCTCACTAGCTCATCAACTTACCGATTCAGTCAGTCACTCACTCACTCCCTGAATCACTCAGTCGCTCGCTCACTCACTCACTCGCTGATTGACTGACTGACTGATTGAGTGACTATCGGACAACCTGACTCAGGGACCAACAGGCTAACGGACTAACGGCCCAGCTTCCCAGCCACTGAGCTAGCGAGTTGACCAGCTGCTAACTAACTAGCAAGCCAAATCAACTGAACGAATAAACTAACCTAACTGGCAAAACTAGGCTAAATAGGCGACCTGATTAACAAAGCTGGCTAAAGCAACTGCCAGGGTGATTGACTTTTTGACTGACTGACTGAGTGGCTGGCTGGCTGGCTGGCTAGCTAACTAACTAACTAACTAACTAACTTGCTAGCTATCTGACTACCTACCTAACCAACCAACCAACCCGCCAGCCAACCGACCAACCAACCAACCAACCAACTAACTAATTAACTAACTAACTAACGAACTAGCTAACTACCTAGCTAGCTAGCTAGCTAACTAACTGCCCAGCCAGCTAACTAGCCAACTAACTAACCAGCTAATAAACTAACTAACTAACTAACTAACCAACCAACCAACCAACCAACCAACCAACCAACCAACCAACCAACCAACCAACCAACCAACTAACTAACTAACTAACTAACGAACGAACGAACGAACGAGCGAACGAACGAACGAACGAACGAACGAACGAACGAACTAAATAACGAACTAACTAAGTAACTAACTAACGAACGAACTAACTAACTAACAAACTGACTAACTAACTGCATGAATACATAAAATAGTTGAGCCACTGAATGGAACGATAGGTTGATTGATAGAAACAAATGAATAGATATGTACTTACACAGACAAACAAATACATAAGTAAGTACAACGATAAATCAAACACACATGCAACCATACACGTGTGTGTATATATATATATATATATGCATAATTACAGCTATATATATATATATGCATATGTATGTATGTATATATGCATATATATATATATATATATATGTAAACACCTAGACATCACAGAATTCAAGCATCCAGGCTGCCCAGCAACGGCGTGCGGCCACCGGGTGTTTCGCCGCTGTTGGCCACGAATCCTGGCCTGCCCGGGCCGTTGCCTGGCACGCCACCAGGACCTCCGCCACCGCCGGCGGAGCCTCCCAGCGTAGAGCACGAGGCGGCCAAGAAGAGACAATCGCTCGTGCTGCCAGAATCGTTGCTTGCCTGATGCTCTCTAGCTGCTGGAGCTTCAGTGTGGCATGAGGCGGCGTGGATCTGCAAAAAGGTGACAGCTTACGCTCAGAAATAAGCCAACTTGCCACATCTGATATCCAACGAACTGCAAAGTCCCAAGCTCTGAGTCCCAAGTATCTTCGATCCCCCTCAGCCTGACTCGGAGGCCCAGCTGCCTGCTGTTTCAGCTGCCGCGGCTCAGGGCGCCCTAGCCGAGGGCACAGCGCACGAGGCATCAGTTTGTATGTGGGTAGTTCAACAGTTCTCTAAACTAGGGTCCTGTTTATAAGGGTGTCGTACTATTTTGGTGGCCTAGAAAGGGCCCTTATTGGGAGAACTAGCCATGTACGCACGCGAACGTGCAAGACATGTTGACTCAGTTCACACACCAACACCCATTGACCCCTCCCCGTTCCTGTAGATGTGGGTGGGTTCAGGTTGGTTCCGTTGGACACGTCAGAACCGATTGAAATCGTGAGCTTGCGAATGCGCATGATGTGCATGTGCAACTTTCGAGGTTTGAGAAATACGGATTCCATACTGCCGCAGAATTGATGCTGCAAACACTTGCCTCTTGCCAGTTGCCAGTGTTGGTCTGTTTGCAGGCATGAATGCCTCCAGAATTAACGTTTGAATATTATGAATTCGCTTGGTTCTTTGGATGCGCTTCTTGGTCACGCTTCTCAGGCTGCGGCGCTGGTGCTTGACTAGTCTGCGGAGACAAATTGCCTTTTGGGCGGCAGTTTCGTGGGTTCTGCCTGTTCGCCGTAAGGGCTCTATCGGATAATTGTGTGGAACATGACGCAGATGAAATGTCTGTTTACTACGCGTTGTTTGTTTGACCGATCGCCGCTGGAAGGTGAATCAGCAATTTCTGCAGCTGGCCAGATGATCCTGTCAGAGATCATCGTGAGATGATAGTTTGCACGCGTCTGAACCTAGGCTGACTGTCCTTTTTTGCAGCTGCCCAGATGTAGTACTTGAGAAGACCCACTGCACTTCTATCGAATGCCCCGATATAATATAGCTCAAAACCTTTCCCAAAGCGGGACTTTGAGCCTCCGTTATCAGAGTCGTCGACTCCGTTCAGCAGGAGCTCGCGCAGATGCCAGCATGGCATGCAAAAACACACCAAAGCAAGATGCCCAATGATGTCGAGGGTCGGGAAGATCTCCAAGTTGCGAGGCATCAGTGAATTATTTTGTTTATAAAATTCTTAAACCGCGGCTGCCTGTTGAAACGCTGTATGCCCAGAAACTGGTTTAATGAAAGGCTTGCTTGTTGTGCTCCGAGAGTGGGCAGTGGCTGGCAAGCAGAAAAGGGAAATTGCTGTGATTGATTGCGCGTCGTAGGCAAGGGCTGGAACAGTTCATGAGTGCGGAGGCGTTTCCTTGCAAACTACGGTCTCTAGCATGCCAGAGTCCCAGTCTTAAACCTTCTCCGTCCCACTACACAGAAATTGAACTTTTTGCTTGGGCTCTTCTGTGCTTAGTCTGGGTCCTCCGGTGGTCGCTACATTCCATGATGGACCGAAGTTGCCAGTGTAATCGTTTTGACGAGAGCATTGAAGAATTCCGAGACACAACCCCAAAGCCTTGCATCAGTTGGGCCTGTTTCGATGCCAGGTTCATGTCCGCATGATGGAGGCGCAGCCCAGGAAATCGGGCTGAGCACGAGTGCTGTATTCCTGACGCAGCTAGGCAAAGACTAGGTGAAGTAAAACCTGCAGGAACGCAGTCGGGGTATGTTAGCTTGTATGTGGGACCTAAATCGGTGTAGCCAGGTAGTCGGCGTTCCAGTTGAGCAGGTGCAGGTGTTGGTCTATATCCAAGCTCTTACTGTTTGTCAGGCGCTGTATGGGTTTCGATGGATTCGAAGCAAGGGTGGCAAAGCACACCCGCTGCTCTGCTGATGAAGGATGCCTTCTTCGCAAAGCGAGCACAAGTCGGCAGTCTGGTTTTGCCGAGAGCCAAAAGGGACATCGATACATCTGAGATGAGGTTTGCTGTGCATGGGGGCATGCCATGTTCAGGCCAAGCGAGCGCAGTGAGTGGCGCATAGTTGTCGCTGGATGACCACGGCTCGTTGACCCGTGTTTTTGGCCCAACAGACAGGCGAGGGGTATGCACCTGAGGCTACTGAGCATTTGCCGCCAAGTTTCCACAAAAGTACCAAGCCAGTATCTGCAATCACTGCTAGCTGCGACTTCGGAGTGTATATACAACAAGCGAAGCATTCAAGCAGATCGCAAGTCAACGCCCGCCTGGAATTGGTGGAGCTGAAAGATCGAGGTGCCTAGGGCTGCCTTGGGAGTTTTGGGGTATTGCGTTCAGCATTTAATACTCCAAGACTCAGGAGCATGTGCGAACGCGGGTTGAACATGCGCAGTACCGAGGCCGTAATAAGTTACCATTCGGCCAAATGTTTTCGGATAGCGCTTGTAGCTCCATGCATTGATATGCCATGCCGCGGATTCACGGTCTGTACTTTGGAGTTCTGTACGCGGCCGTCGTAGCATTGCCACCTGGAGCCGCCGCATAGCTTAGAACGAGAAGGTGTGTATGCACATTCAGAGATGGGCCGGTTGTTTCGGTGCCAGGCTGAATCGAGTGGGAAGAGCCGGGTATCGTTCCTTTGCCTTACATCATTCAATCTTGAAAGTTGAATTCAACGGAGCCCGGAGTCTCAGAATCCAATTTCTTGACAAGGTGCCTGCTGGAGCCTGGAGGGTTTTGAGGAATTTTAAGGCGAATTCAGGGAAATGCGGGGCCTGTGCGGCGTGCCTCCAACTTGTGATCTGCAACTGGGAACCTGCGACAAGCAAAGTGATGCCACTGGCTCTTGCCTTTTCAAGTCGATGATTGCACAGGCCATGGGGTGGGGAGGCCACCGATCGCGTTCCCCGCGTCCCGGCCGCAGCGTCTACAGTAGCGGTTGACTGTAAGATGCAGAGTTTTGAAGCAACTCCTGTGGGATTTGGAGGCCCGGAAGCAGACAGCAAAAAACCGAAGAGGTGCCTGCAAGGGAAAATCTAGAAACCAGGTGGGTTTCGGCACGCCGGCATCGCAGGCCGATCTCGTGGCTGTTTCGGCTGCGTAGCCGGACAGCCACACCTGATCGTGCTGACACGGCAAGGGCTCCGTTCCACCCGGCAGGACCAAAACCTCATGCCGCAGTGTACTTGGATTCGGGGAGGTGGCATGCCTCGTGAAATCCTAATGCTCCCGATAAGGAGAACAAGGCCCCTGGAAGTGAGCTCCTTTGCCCGATGAGTGGGCACGAGTCCCGGTAGGATAATAGAACCGCATACCGGTCGAACAGAACAGCCCTCTATTGGCCCGTCGGAACATTCAGAACCAATGGTTACTATTATTATTATTTTTATTGTTATTATTATTCTTATTCTTATTCTTATTATTACGATTATTGTTTGTTGGAAGAGTAAGAGCATTTCGAAGAGGTCGTAGTGGTGCAGTTGTGGAGCCGGCATACACGTCAAGTATGGGAAGCTCAGGAAGAACAAAGATTCAACGCTGCAGTGGATCTCCAAGAAGCTGGCGGTCTTGGGGAGGTATTCAGACAAAAGGCAGGACAGCTTGCTGTCTGTGAAGTACTAGGTGTGCAGCCGTGCCTCGAGATTAAATTCAGGGGTGTCATTAGTCATTAGCCACGGAAGTGTCCTGCATGGGTTGCCATGACTCACGACTTGATAGCAGTGAAGTCTGACTGGTCTTGATCTTTGAGTGCCGCAGAGGATGGGTCCTGTAGAAGCAGTCCACGCCTTCATTGTGGCATTGCGCATGTTTGTGCGCATCAGGCCGCACGGTCTCCATGTGGATGGCAACGGGACCTGCCACCATGGATCTTGTAGCACGCTGTTGCTCTGGAATTTCAACAGCGTCTCGAACATTGTGAGACCCGGATCCTGGCCATTCTGGCAGGACTCTTTCCTTGACGAACCTCATGGAATGCTGGGGCAACAGCCAAGGCGTTGCATCTCAAAGAGTTGTTGTTGCTCTTCTTCGCCATAACACGATTAGTCGTGCGATGAAGCCCTGAGAGGGTTGGGGCTTCGTAGGCTTCATGGCAGAATGGTGAGGCAGTTAGTGTAGGTGGTGGTTTCAGACGAGTATACATGCTTTTGCATGCCCATGCCCGGTGTGCCTGCCCTACTCTGTGCAGGCGTGTCAGAAGATGATGTGCTCAATGCGGTCCGAACGAACATGACCTGTGCAAGCGATCGCCTCAGGTATCATGCCCAGCTACAGCCGACCTGTTTAGACTGACACATACACGAGTTTTTCTTCAAGGGCTACTTGGGTGGACATCTGCCAACATTTGGCCGCAGGCCCAACTTGAAGGGGAACACTGTCCGATTGAGCCAGCGTTGGTTCAAATTGTGAATTCCAGCAAAATTTCCTGGAAGACAACTCCCAAGTTTGAGATGCACACCAACCGTGGACAGGGTGGCGGAGATTCCGGAAGCACCAGGGCGGGCTTCTGTAGATGTAGGTGCAGCAGGATTGGGAGGTGACGGGCGTAAGCTGCTCTCGAAGGTAAACTGCCAAGTAAATGTTCTTTCGTAGCTTTGGTTGCCCGAGCCCGTGGAATGCCGCGGTCTTGGGCAAACGGCTCAGATTTCCCATGATTTCCCTGAGCCCTAAACCCTCAACCCTTTTCAAGTCAACTCAGGAACAGGAAGGCCCCGCTTCGCTTTGTGCGGCCCTCAACGTTTTCTTGTTTTTGGGATGCAGAAATACACGCAATTTCTTGGTTCGAAACTGATTTGGTGGGCAGCTCATGCTTCAAGCTTACATCGTGAAGATGAAGTGACAGGGAATCTGGTGTGGGGAGAGGAGTGGACGTCAGGCTGCGTGTTTCAAAGACGCTGCTTGCCTGCTCTCTTTGAAAGGTCTGGGAACTCACACACCGGTGAGTGGCACATTACAGTGCATGAGAGTGGTGGAGGCCAGCTGTTGCAACGTAAAAGCTTGACGATTCGAGCACCACGATTCACTAATGTGCGATGTAGCCACCACCGTCTTCCAACATCTTCCAACTCCTGCTCAGGTTTCTGCGCCATTTGCATTACGGGTTGGTTTTTTCGTGCACGAAATTTCTTGCAGGGTTTTGAGTTTAAGGCCTGTCGTCTCATATATTTCAGTTGTTCTACTTTCAATCCCTTGTTCAGACAACAGATGGCACAAACTGGCACCACTCATACGACATCTGAATTTCCTATTCAAGGTTTTCTTGTAGGGCGAGGGCTGTAGAAGAGGTCACTGCAGTAGCTGCAATGGCTGCGGATACTGTTCATGCTTGCCTCAGCTTGTCGTCTATCCTCAACGGCGCTTGCGCTTGTTCTGCAGGTTGGGGTGGCGGTGGCGGGGGCTCGGCGCCTTCCCCAGATGGCTGTTTGTGTCCGCTGATTGCTTTATTTTTTGTTGTGTGTGTGCACGTGTGTGCGTGTGTGTGTGTGTGTGTGCGTGTGCGAAGGCGTGCTTGCAGGCGTGTGTGTTACGCAGACGACTGTTTGCAAGCTCAGGGTCTTGCATTGGTTCAGGCCAACAGCACAAAATGAAGAAGCCCAGTGCGGCTCAGCGCGGGCTTAAGGAATACACATCACATGTGCCCCAAACGATCCTAGAAGCTACGAGAAAAAAAGTATTCATTGAAAGGACCGGAATTGCTGATGTGAGGTTCTGTTGAAGGCATGGCAAGGCCGAGGCGGGGAGAAGGCTCTGGCTGCTCTTGGATTACCATCTCCGAAGAGGCTACTGAGCCCATCTGAAGCTCTGGGGCAAAGCCTCAGTCTCTGCGTTTGGACTGAGGCTGGGAAAGCGGAGACTTGGCACGAGGCCGCCGCTCTTCCGTGTCGGGCACCGGAGCCTGTGAGAAATTGTGAGAACAAAGGATATGGCTAGGTTTCGGCTATTTCAGGGTTTGCAAGAATGAGACCAGAAAGTATTGAAGCGCCTGGTTGCCGACTTCGTTTCAGCTATTGGTGTCACTCCGGTATACTCCGGTCTAGGGGTTGAACTACCAGAAGTGCTTCTTCCGTTTGCAAGACTACGGCTCCTGCGTCGCAGGCCAAATCGAACAACAGTTATGGCAATGGGAAGAGCTACGGCTACGACTACGACAAGAACGATTACAGCAATTCTTACGGCAACAACAGCTACAGCGATCAGAACCAGTGGCAGTCGTCGGGCCAGCGGCGACCTCAGCTGATGTTTGTACGAGCGGTCGCCACGTTAATTGAAACGACTTCATGTGTGCGGTCATGGCATGGGAGTCGCGCTTTGAGCCTGGCGAGGTGATACGGTGCTCAACACATCAACGAAGATAGTAATTAGTTACGGAGCCGGGTGGCATCTTCCGCACACACTGAAACGTATCATCGAACTTGAGCGACCTCGGGTTGGCCTGCAGCCTAACCCTCAGGCATCGACTCCGGGCCTAACAACATGAATCCTCAAGCTTACCCTGGACCGGGAGCGCACCGTGCCAAAGATTCCTCTTGCTAAGCTTGAGAGGTCTGACAATTGGCAGTCCACAACTTCCACGTCGTCGCCTGGGTGGTCCTGCGCGGCACAGTTACAGGGATCTCTGCGCTGTTCTGCTTGGCGGAGTCGAATATTGATCGAGATATGCTACAACATGTCTGGGTTTAGGGGTTAGCCACGAGAGAGAGAGAAGGGTTACCTGCAGTCCTCGAGCATTCTCAATCCGTCAATTATGAAGCCCCAGCGCCCCATTTCGATGCCAGCAGCAGCAGCAGCAGCAGGAGTAAGAATACTAGTAGCAGCAGTCGTAGTCGTCGAGGTGGTGGGGGTGGTGGTAGTAGTAGTAGTAGTAGTAGTAGTATAGTAGAAGTACCAGTACTATAGTAGCAGTAGTCGTAGTAGTAGTAGTAGTAGTAGTAGCAGTGGTGGTGGTAGTGGTAGTGGTAGTGGTGGTAGTAGTAGTAGTAGTAGTAGTAGTCGTAGCCGTAGTCATAGTCGTAGTCGTAGTCGTAGTAGCAGTAGTAGTAGTAGTAGTAGTAGTAGTAGTAGCAGTAGTAGTAGTAGTAGTAGCAGCAGTCATAGTAGTAGTTATAGTAGTAGTCATAGTAGTAGTCATAGTAAAGTTGTAGTAGTTGTTTTAGCAGTCGTCGTCGTAGTAGTAGCAGCAGTAGCTGTAGCAATAGTAATAGTAGTAGTTGTTGTAGTATGTTGTAGTTGTAGTCGTCGTCGTTGTCGTCGTCGTTGTCGTCGTGGTAGTACTAGTAGTAGCTGTTGTGGTCGTGGTGGCAGTAGCAGCGACAGCCGTCATCGTCGTCGTCGTCGTAGTAGGTCGTCGTCGTAGGTCGTAGCTGTAATGGTAGTGGTAGGTAGTGGTGGTCGTCGTAGCAGCATAACGGCGGCAGCAGCAGTTGCAGCGGATGGCAGTATTAGTATGAGCAGTAGGATTAGTATCAGTATTTAGTTCTCAGACTCAGTATTTAGTACTAGTAGCAGTATCAGTTCGTATTGGTACTAGTGCTCGTATTATTGGCAGTAGTGTAGTGGTGGCGACTTCATGCTGTTGTCCAGGCACCCCTCCCAATCCTCACCGGCCGCGGCCCCGCTTCACAGCCCGAAACCCCATAACTTAAAACGCCGGTGACAAGATGTATAGGGCCCCCAGAACCACAGGCCCTTAAAACCTCAGGGCCTCAGGCTGAAAGGTTTGTCAATGGGGCCGGCAAAATCTTGTTGAATCCTACCCGCAAGTAAAACATGCTGTGCATAGCTGTCAACGTGCATGATTAGAACTGCGACAGGACGCGGGGCAAAACGATGAATCTTATCGAACGTCTGGAAAACTGACACTACAGTTTCGCGCGGGGGCACGTCCCACAGGAAAACTTTCCACGGGTGTTTTTATCGAATTTTATCGTTTACAAGTACTTGTAGACATAAAGTATCATTTTGCTGTTTGTTGTCTTGACTTTGGCATCTTCCGTACAAGCTTTGCCTATTTGTCTTAACCTGTCATTAAGGCTTTAAGCCCTGGAGGGTTCAAGGCCCGGAGGGATAACCGACGGAGTGCAAGAACAGTACTCGGAAATCCTGGTTGGTAAGCCTTCGCCCTGCTTGTCACGGGGATACTCTTCGGGGCTGAGGAGTGTTTTGACAATGCAATGTTTCGTGAGTCATTTTGAGTCCCATATGTGTGAGAGAGCGGGTTGTTTGAAGACAGGCGGTTTCAGCGTGGCGCTGATACTTCGGCTGCTCCGACTCAGAAGGACCACTGGAAGCAGCCGACACCTGCTCCTCAGACCCAGCAGAACGTGAAGGCCCAGTCGGGCCCTCAGGTGTGAAGCCCGTGCTTCGAAACCTGCAGCATGAGACCCTTTGTGCTTAGAAAAAATAGGACACCAGCTCTGATACGAAGCAGTTCGAGCTTTACCATGCTGGACTGGGCCAGTTTGCCGCATCTCTGGCAAAAAGCTTTTAGGGAAGCGAAGACAGCAGCAAGTCCAAGCAGTACAGCTGAGTCGAGAGAGGGAGAGAGAGAGGGACATGCACTCACAATCCTTTTTGGAACTGGGGGAGACTCAAAACTTTGGTGTGCCTTGTGTTGGTGTCGAAACCTGGAAAATCTATCACCATCCTTCCAATGCCCCATAGCACATGGAGGGGCCCTTGGTGCTCGGGGAAGTTGACAGATCCACAATGCCCGATGGAAGAAGCGAGGGGGCATTAAACAGGAGTGAGCTTGACGGCTCGGGACGCTGCCGATGCCCCGATGACGAAGAAAGAGTCTTGGCATTGCCACCGCCTCACGACCTGAGCAAGACAAAATGAAGAAAGCGTCGGGGAACCAGCTCCGAGAAAGGAAAACAGCACGCAACTGGATGCTCACACACCTCAGCCCACCCGGGTAGCGCGGACTGCAGCTCTGGGAAGAGAGAGGCTATGAACGCTTGGCATGCTATCCGAGCTCTAGTGACCAAGACAAGGTGCAGGATCGCGGGATGTGCTTTCCGAATCTTTCCGACAGGAGAGGCATGAGGTGCAGGTCGGGAAGGTCGGGGCAGGGCCAACACCAGCACAGCAGAGGCAGCTTGGGCGAGACTGACGCAAGTCGCATCTGAACCTGTTCAAGAGTTCTTTTTCTTCCCTCATCAGTGGGGCGTGCATGGAAGTCGGGCTCCAGAACTCTGCTAGTTTGCCAGACGAGGGTTTCAAGGAGATCACATTGTGGATCCCACTGACTCGAGGCTGCGCTAGGCATGTGAGGCTTATCGCCAGCATTATCAGGAGGATGCATGAAATTTCTGTGTTGTTTTTCGGTGCCTGACCTGTCTAAGAGTCAAAGCTTCAGATGCTATCGATTCAATCGCTGCAACCATGAGCTCTGCATTCCATAAGAAGGGCCTGCCGCTGTTCGCGGGGTCCCCGCTTTTAGGCCCAGCGAAGGAGACGGCAAAAGAGACAGGCAGACTGTGTGCCAAGGTCCTGGCGACTCCAAGGAGGAGGTGGAGGTCAGTGGCGAGGCGTGGATCTACCGGGTACCAAGTTGCGGGGGGGGGGGGGGGGGGGGGCCTCGTAGATTGCAGCTGAAACGTATCAACAGTGTTCTTTCAGGCTCTAGTTGTACTTCCGATCCATGCCAACTAAGAGTCGAGAAGCTGCAGCTTGCCAAGTTCAAGGGGGCGTGTACTTCAGCTCTGGCATGTCAAATTCGAATACCAAACTTGGCAAAACAAAACCATCCCCCAGCCCACTTTCACAAAGGAATCAGTAGTACGCAGTACGCATAGGTAACCTTACGAGCAGGTGCAGGACTGATAACTCGCGGCAACATGCAAGCCAGACACCTGGCGCGCATTGAGCCTGTGCGGCTGAGGGCAAAGGTGGTTCATGGCTTTGGCCGTGGATCCAAGCAACTCGGGTTCCCCACTGCAAACATGCAGGTGAACTGGGACCGGGACATGCGTGACTTGTCTGAGCAAGAGCGTGCAATGCGAGATTTTGCCGAGACGCATCGCGCGGGCATCTACTGTGCATGGGGCAGTATCGAGGAGGCGGTCGGAGGCCAAGAGGTCCACAAAGTGGCGCTGAGCATGGGTTGGAATCCGACCTTTACAGATGTCAAGGCGAAGACCGTGGAACCGTGGATTCTCCACACCTTTGACCAAGATTTCTATGGATGCCACCTGCGCTTGCTCGTGTTGGCTTACATCCGACCGGAGCTGAAATTTGACACTATCGAGCAGCTGAAGCAAGAGATCGCCTTGGATGGTGAATTTTGTGCAGCTGTATTGGGCTCTGAACTGCTGTCATTCCAAGGCGACTCGTTCCTCCGCGCTTGGTCCACTCCTGCGCCGGTGAAGCTCCAAGCCGCCCCGATGCCCGCAGGAATCAGTGTCAGTAGATCCTTAACGAAAGCCTTGGAAGAGATGCCACCCCTGGAAGCCGGTTGTGTTCGCCTGTTCCTGGCTCGACACGGCGAGACGACGGCCAACGAGAAGGGCCTGCTGTGTGGGGGCGACCTTGATTCAGAGTTAAATAGTAACGGCGAGAAGCAGGCCGAAGAGCTGGCACAGGAATTCTGCTCGCTGGTAACCCCGGAGATCATCGGTTCTTCGTCACAGCGGCGAGCTGTGCGATCGGCGGATCTTGTGGCTCGCTGCTGTCCGAAGTCGGAGCGTCTTGTGATCGACGATCTTCGTGAAATGCGCTATGGCTTGCTCGCCGCTTGGTTGACCTTTTGTTGCTCGGGAGCATCGGTAGCAGTATCGGTAGCGGGTGGTAGCGGCTTGAATTGTCCAAGGAAGGTGCTCTCATTGCCGATGTGGGTGATGAAATGAAGTCAATTGCAAAGGCATGGCGGGATGGCAACCTGGAGGACGCGTGACCGTTTTTGTAAGGACCATCACGCGATTTTGCATGCTACCATGATCTACAATGTACCTCGAGACGCCAGAGCCCCCAAATACCCACGATCTTGCAGCTGTTTGCCAGTGACAGTTCGCTTGGCTTCAGGAGCGCGTGGGCGGAGAGCACGGGGAGAGCCCGAAGGACCATTCACGTTCGATCACATGTGCGCACGTGCATTGGGAGAACGAACATCAACGAACTCTATGCAAGTATCGCAAGAACAAGGGTGAGACAGGAATCTGAGGCCAGGGCTGTTGAGCCCTTAACTTCCTCGCGGAAGAAAGCAGAAAATCCAAGAACGGTCTCAGTTCAATGCATGTCAATGCAATTTGTAGGAACATCTGTAGCCCCGAATCTCTCGCACCTACTGTAGCGTCAGCCAAGATTTTGGGATCGACTGAGACTCTATGATAGCGAACACCAGCCGTGTCTTGCATGTGCCCGAACGGAAAACCCTCAAGAAGTGTTGCTGACAATTGACAACTCATGTCGGAAGGACTTGGTGGTGCGTGTCCTGCACGGTCTGAGCAGAAGTCTGCAACATCAAGAGGGGAAAGCAGTGTTGCTTGTTTGCCATTCTTGGGTGAACAAGGCTCTGATCGCCTTGGCTACTCCAGGGCTGGGCTTGCAAAAGTTGCTGGACATACCTCAAAGGAATTGTGCCGTCAATGTAATTGACGTTGACTGCCGGCACTCCGACCTTTCCCCGTCCCACTTCCGAGTCTTGGCTGTGGACTTAGTGGCCGGGTCTCGGGCGAGGATTTGAATGCCGCCCGATCCACGCCATGTCCAGATCATAGAGATCGTGGAAGTGCTTTTTCTTTGTGGCATCTGTACAGCTTACGAGCAGCACAGCGAAAGAAAGTTCGAAACCACAGACCGGCCAGCGAGTGAGCTTCGGACAGGACTTCAGACCTCGGGTTCGGCTCTGTGCTCTGATTCTCATTCTCCTGATTCTGTCGCAGTCGGAGATCAAACCACAAAGCTGCTGTCTTGCCGCCCTTTGCACAGGATGATTCGGCGTATGCCAAAAAATCTCGGAGCCAGCATGAAATTTTCTTAGTAGATGTTTGTAGAGGCCCATGGATGCTTCCTACGAAATCTTTCGGACCTACCTTACCACATAGAAGGAGATGACATGTACTGATCAAACCTCCCTTCAGGAAGATGCCATTCAATAGGCCGCCTTAGATCATCATCCCTCAGTCCCTTCGCAGTGCTGTGTCATCTCTAGGCACGCATTTTTTCAGCAGCTCACTAACTTCTTAGGCATCTAGTTGCGACACTAACCTCTGATTTTCCGGTCATAGTCCAAAAACAGTGGCAGTGTTACGTACTGTAGCAGCTGTGCCTGTCCTTGATTAGGCCTCGCGCTCGTTCCCATGTCCGCTGAGGATCACGCCTGGAGAAGTTTTTCCGTACCCAAGCTCTCCTCCACACCAAATAAGGGGTTCAGCTTGCCTGCCTGAAGTTTTGAGGCAAGGATGAGCAATGCACCCGTCTGCTGGGATTCATCCTGAAGAACAGCTATGGGGAGGACATCTCGGGGTGGATTGGGATTTTCAGGCTTCAGCTGAATTGTGGGCCCACGTCTGAAATCCAGTGGGGGGGCTCACACCAGTCAGCTTCTGGCATCTTCTGACTATCATACACACAGGATCGCATTGGCAAATCTGAGTTGCCGATTGGGCATCTCCTTGACGAGTCGCCGCGATCTGCTGCAGCCAGCATTCCCATTCCACCGTCGTTGCACCAGTCTCCACCCCCGTGTACCGGCAGTCCTTTTTCAGAGTTCTCCAAGGGCGATTGTCGAGAAACCGGTGTTGATCATTCGCGAGCTTCCCTCGACCTGTTGCAAAGTCTTTGTTTCGGCTTGCTGAGCATGAGCAACGAGGAACCAAAGCCTTTGCTTCACCACAACGAAAGGCCCGAAACGCTCATGCTGGAGGACGCTGTCAATGTTGATCGAGAGGGCTGGGCCGCGATGGAAGACTGCGTGGCAGTTATGCAGAATAAGCCACCGGGCTTACGTATGGATTTTTTGGATCTCGCAGCTGATTCAGTCGGGAGCGGGCCAACTGAACAAGCACAAGTGTCAAGGATGGCATGCCGCACCACTCCTTCCCACCCCATTACTCACAGCCCTTCTTCCGGCATAAGCTATTGTCATTGCCGCCTTGACCTTGGGAATACCATGCACATACCCAGGAAGCCTGACCTGGGCATCAACAGTGTCGACGACTTGAAGCAGTTGCTCCAGGCCCGTAGTTCTGGTGCCGGTGCACCGCAGGCGCCAAACCAAAAGCCCTCTTGATCTCGCGTTTCGGGGATCACTTCCGCAGACGCCGTAGGACTGATAGCTTGTGTGGTGATGTGAAGCGTAGCATCCTGGGGTTTGGTCTAGGCTTAGCATGATGTTGGGGGTTGGTTGCTGACACTGCTGACGATGCCATGGAAGTATGCGTGGAGACCCGAGAACCTTTGCCGCTGCTTTGAACGTGAGCGTTGGAAGCCTGCAAACTAGTGGCTAATGGCGTGTACAAGTCTGGGTTTTGCTTGAGGCAGTTTATGGCTTGAGGACACTTGAGGGTCACTGAGGTCACAGTTGTGTGTCAAGACGAGTCGAGTCGTACCAAGAACCTCACTTGTCGAAGCCAGCGTGTGAGAGCACAATACCATCAAATTCTACTGAAAGTTATTTTTGCAGCATCCGGTCGGCAAGCAGATGTTGTAGTTGAAAGGGGTCAGGCCGGTGAGAGAGCACATAGACTTGGCCGCCGTGGCTTCTGCCTGTTGCAGTAGCTGTTTCTTTGCCGCCGTGCCTTGCGTCCCACGCCAGAATTGCGACCATGAGGGTCGCTTTGCAATCGATGAGTACAACCGCGTCCGGAAAGCCCGATGCCTGGCAGTCTGTCAGTTTCGGAGACTGTGGCTGTGTGTTCAGAGCCCGTAGGCTTCGGTGTGGGATTGTGTAGGCTTCCGGTTCTTGCTTTCTTACCTACACACTTCCAAAAGGAGTGGCACGCCTGGCCATTGTGCGGATGCAGGAACCGGATTTAGCTACACGGTGCCGTGCCTCAGGATGATGTACGGTGCGTCGCATGACAGCCAGGTATCTTTCGGCCAAGTACTCACAATATGACTTTGCGGGAGTTGAAGGATAATGTGCTTCGTGCAAACCGATATTGCAGCTGGCGTCCCCATTTAGGATGGCATTGAAAGGCTCGTCAAAAGCCCGACTGCGGGTTTCTGTGTGGCCGTCTCTTTCCATGCGGATTGGTGTTTGACTGGTCATCAACTTCTGCAGCACAATTTCTTCCACAAGACCTACCTGGTTCTGTCAGCCTTAGCCTCATCCAGACTCACCACTCACCCAATGACTCTGAACTGTGTCGCCTCAAACGGCCTGCTTTCAAGGTTGATCGCGCCGACCGACAGGCGGCTGCGCATCCTGCGTACCCGCCTTCGAAGCGGGGGTCTTAACCCCGCATTATTTTCACATGTGCGATGCCGGATGTTAGTATGGGCATTCGTGTGGCGTTTCAAACCCAGCTGCTGTGGGCACCTGCGAAGTGAAGCAGCATTGCTGTCAGGCCAGCACCAACGACGACGTGGACAACGCAAAAGCAGCATAAAACCAGTGGGCCCTTCAATGCAGCAGCCTCGATTCTAGTGCCTTGTCGGGTCGACGGTCGAGTCGCTCTGCGGCTCACATGCACGCGTGCAACCGACCAAGACCGGGGTGTGCCAGGCTGCATTCTGTGACTGTTTCTTTCATCCGCCGTCTTGGCACAGGATGGCAAAAGGAGGGCGATAGACGACTTGAAAGCCTGTGAAACATGGCCATCTGCCTCTCGCTCTCTCCCTCTGTCGCTCTCGGTCTCGCCCTCTCGCCCGCAATCTCTTTATCGTCTCGCAAAGCGCTTTCTATCGGAGGAACTTGTGTTGAGCGGGTGCTGGGCCGAAGTGTGGATTCCTGCCGCAATTGCAGTGTTTCGATCATTCTGTATTCTAGAGGTTTTTGACGCCTGCCAGGCATCTTCGAAAGCAAGTTCTGTCAAGCCTGACGACATGTGAAATGGCATGCTAATCTACATCGATCTAAACGTTAGATCAGAACAGGATTCAGGTGTTAACCTTGGTGCTCCGGAGTGTTCCGGGGCCATCATGCTCGTGGCACTTCTCTCTATGAGTTTGGATCCGAGAGATGCTGCACCTGCGACTGTCGGTTCGTGTAGAACTGTGTGGCCCCTGCCAGTCCCTTCAACATCCGCCAGGACTGCCTGCGAAATCTCCAAAAGGGGGTTTCCGAGAATAGGGGACCCTAATATAGTACCCTAAATAATAGTATCTAAGGACCCCAAAATAAGGTACCCTAATTTTCGGAAACTCTCAAAAGTCTCAATTATAGCACTCGACAAATGCCTGGCGAAACTCATACACCAACTCCAAAGTTGCAACAGAACCTTCCAAACCTCCAGCCTTTTCCTCAGTTCCCATTGAGAACCAGACATCGCTGGGTGTCTGAAAGTGTCCACCACCCCTTCCTAAATCCCAATACCAAAGCCCACACCCTCCTCGAGGCTGTGGGGTTTGGGCTTGTGATTGGTAATGCCTGCCGTCTGATGATTCAGATTGTTCTTTGTACTTGGGTCGCGCATACAGATCAAACTCTCGCACAGCTACAGCTTTCTTCTTTCGTTATTACCTTCATGAGCTATGATCAACTATTCGATTGGCGTGGCTGTTGTCCTGTGCAAGGGCGGATACAAGACTTGCCCGGTAGAGTTGCTGCAGACCGGATGCACATGAGCATAGAGCCTGCCCCATTCTCTAGTGCACTTCGCATTTTGGGGACAAGAGAGAGCCTTCGAGGCCTTCACCGGCAGCAAGCAAGAACCAGAGGAGCAAAAGGCACTGCTGCATGTTGTTGTTGATTTGTTTCACGTTGCAGACTCGAACCATATGCCTTGCCTGGATTGCCCGAGTGTGAGCGCCGAAAAACTGCCTGATGTCAGAGGGAGGGATGGGGTTGCTGCGAACTGTTTTTTCCGCCTTGAAAGCCCGACGCAAGAAAACGCAGTATTTCTCCACTAAACGGAGTGAGTTCCCGTCCTTGGGTCCTCTGATTCTTCATTGTGCTACATTGTCTCTCGCAAGTGCCGAATTGAGTGATTTGGCATCATTAGCAGGAGAAGTGTTTTGCCTGCATTCTGAAGGCCTGGGTGAAGGAGGAGCCGGAGCAGGTGAGATCGCGACAAAGCTCTCGGTGAAGTCGTCTTTTCATTCATGTTTTGTTTGTTGGTGTGTTATGGGCTTGCAATGTGTGTGTGTGTGCATTTGTTTGTTCTTCACCCTCAGTGGACTGTTAGATTTTAAGGACAGATGCATGGGAGTACCTCCCCGCCACCACCAGCGCCCGTCTGCCAGATAGCAGGACATAAGGAGAGGATGCGGAGGACAGGAAAAGGATTGATACCAGCCCATACCAAGGGGACAGCTTAGTAAGGACCACTAGAAGGGCACAAGAAGAGATCAAACCAGCTTCTCTGCGCACCAAATAGCAACCAATGGAGGTCTCTCTTAGCAGCGACCGCACAGAATTTTTCGCGCGAAGAGCATCCAGTTGAGGTCTCAGGCCTCAAGTGCACCGAAACGCCTCAACGCGCCGATGGCCGCCAATGGAGGTCTCAGGCCTCCGAGTACACGTGCACATATGGCAGCCAGACCCACAGCAGCCCTCCTTAAGAGCTGCGTGGTCGCGCGTTGCAAGATTTCCTTGTGCGATGTTCATTCCTGGTTTCTGTAGAACTTCCACACTGAGGGAATATCTCTGGCAGGTTCTAGGCCATTCTGTGCCCGGATGTGGAACCGAAAGGGTCCAAAAGTGCGCTCGGTTTCGCAGCTCGAGAGTACGATTCCGGTGTTCGTTGCATCTTGGATCTGCGGCCTTGAACCCTTGCTTGCAAAAAAGTGTCCTCACACGGATGACGGGTCCGGGTTCTCCATCTAACGACGCACGATCGATAGATAGATAGCTAGCTAGCCGGCTAGAGATAGATTTGTGAAATTGCTCTTGGTATTTTCTGGGTCATAAGATTAATTAGTAAAAAGTAAACTAAAGGTAAGCAAAAGGTGAGGGGCGAAGTGGGAGGAAAGGTAGAAAAAGGTAAGCGCCCTCCCTCCCGCTCCCCCCTCCCCTCTCCCTTCTCTCATTTACCTTTTCTGTACCTTTCGTTTGCTTCATCACCTTTGTTTTACCTTGTGGCTTTTGCCTTTGTTTCACCTTTCCTTTATCTTCGTAATTCTGGAGTCGCATCCAGTAAATACTAGAGAGGCTACATCACAAAGATAGATAGATCGATAGATAGATAGACAAACACAGACACAGATAGATAGATAGATAGATAGATAGATAGATATATATATATATATATATATTTATCAACAGCGTACAGACAGAATTTGCGACAACTTTGAAAGCAAAGAAATAAAGGTCGTCAACTTGGGAACATGTCGGGATGCTCGAAATGACAATGTGTGTTGTTTGTTTGAGTGTCAGGGTCGTGGTCGCGGTCGCAGTGTGTGTGTGTGTGTTTCTGTGTGTGTGTGTGTGTGTGCGTGCATGCATGCATGCATGCATGCATGGATGGATGGATGGATGGATGGATGGATGTCTACATATGTATGTATGTGTATGTATGTATGTATGTATGTATGTATGTATGTATGCATGTCTGTATTCATTACA
>CAJNDV010009713.1:33200-46338 GCA_905221635.1 Symbiodinium sp. CCMP2456
TGCGTGCGTGTGTGTGTGTGTGTGGTTGGCTGTGTTTCCTTGTGCTTGTGTGACAGAGCCAAAGCCAAGCTGGAAGAGTGGTCCGTTTCGGACTGCTTCGTGTCTCAGTTCCTGCAGCACAATGTTATTGCATGCATACTGTAGGAGTGGCAGGAGTGGGTCATGGTTTCGTGAATGCTGAGTAACGACTTAACTACTGTCCGTCTGTGAATATGTGAATACTGCGACTGTGAAGAATGCCAGGTCGATTACGGTGGCGATGATGATGAGGAGGAGGGGCAATGCTGGCATAGTGCATGGGGATATCTGGCCTCTTATTTGCTTGCATCCAACCGGGCTGCTGGCAGACCCGCAGACATGGCAGAAACCCTCGCCCCCTCGCTTGTTGACCCAGTGCAGGCTGGAAAGGAGAAGAAAGGTCCACCAAGGGTTCCGCCGTCGCCTCAGAGCAAGATTCTTGAGGGGCCTGGCCTGGCCTTGCTCGAACTAACACACGACATCCCTACAAGCTCGTCCTGCCCAGCAGGCTCTGTGTGTCTCTGTGTGTGTGTGCCAGCGAAAAATCATGACCTGCAGGTACAGTGACGAAGCGACGTGCTGTGCAAAGTTCATGCTTTCTGTGTGTTCCCGTTCTTTTCCGAAGCACTACTCTGTCTTCCTGTTTCGGCGTGAAATGTCAGCACCTCTGGCAACAAACGAGGACATTAGCATGTCGACTCTTGCAGCAGTTTGTGCTTGAAGAGTTCCTCTCTCAAATATGCTTTCTGCGATGGTTCTGTCAAAATGAGAAATTTGACTGACGCTCGGACTGACTGGGCTTTGGCCGATCCACTGTCCCGAGGCCGGGCAAAGGCTGGGAAATGTACGACGACGATGGGGTCAGCTGGTGGTACGCTTCGGCCAGTCTTAATGCAAGTCTGCCTGTCGCTTAGAGCTTAGCGCAAGTCCCGATGCTGAGACTAGGGAAATTCTGCGATGTGAGGAGCATTTTCTGAGGCCCCACCTGCCCGGAATCGCTTGCTGCACAGTAGCAATCATGAGTGTTGGAGTTGAGCTCCTTTGCGGGTGGTGGGACGAGAGGCTTTTCCGGCAGAGGGGCCGACAATGTGGACAAGAAGGTGAGCCCCTGATCCACGCCGGAGAAGGATCGTTGGGTGGAGAGATATCAGGCAACAAGCCGAGAGTCACCTGGACAGGGCGACAGGCCCCGGCCAGGAAGCCTGAAGAGGCTGAAGGGTGCAAAGCACAACAGGCAAGGCAAGCATCGAGTCCGAAGCAGGTGGCACAAAGGTGCACAGGCATAGGTGGAGATCTTCGAGCAGCGCTTGCAGGAAGTCCTGGAGGTGTAACGAAGAGACGGCGAAGGACTCAGACGTAGGTGAGGACGGCGACGAAAAGGAAGACAGAGCAATAAACTACTTGGAGGTCTCCTGCCAGGGCTTAGAGCCGCAGCCTGTCACGCCTGTATCCCAAGCAATTCGCTTGGCCACAGGGCAAATCCAGAACCCGGAGACAATGTCAAAGTGGACATCCCAACCATCTCTAAGCAGGCAAGGATTGAAAGAGAGTGCATGAGTTGGAGTATCCGGAGCATCTCTTCCACTTGGACGAACTTCTTACAGACCTTCGCCGCGAGCAGCTTGGACATGCGGAAGAACAGTGCTGCAAGTCCGCGCAAGAGGGAGGCAGCTGCAGCTGCAGGAGGACGCGGTGGCGGTCTTTCTTTTCTTCGAGTTGCTACATCTCAGCGCGGATTCTTGTGCGTAGGTGTGATCGTATAGAGGTGATGCAAAGATGTTCCCCCCCATCCCGCAAAGCTTCGCCGAGATTTGTCCGCGTGTTCGAGTCCAATGCGAGAAGCGCTAAACTGCGTGGCAGGTATTACGAAGGCCCAAGAGGGAAGTGGTGGATGCAAGACGGTCAGACGACGCAGCAGCCCTAGCGAGGAAGACCACGCGTACTTTGCTGTTTGACGGCTCACCTCGCAATCCCAGGCCGCAGCCCTGGGACGAGGGAACCGAAGAGTCTTGAGGACGGGCCGCAGTGCCAGGCTCGAGAGTTGCTTAATTTTCTGAAGGATTGAGGAACCAGGGAGCTGATCTGATGAAGAGGAAAGGGTCAGATTGTAACAGGAATTAGGTTGATGAGAGAATGACCTAGACTTTAATGACTCAATCTTGGGTATCGTTCGTGGTGTCCTGTGTTTAAATGAAGAAAGCATGCGTTGTTCCTTTCTTTTCACTTCCTTATCTTTCTTCAAGTAAACACAGGAACCACTCTCTTGCAACCTACATAAAACCAATGAGACAGAAGGATATTAGACCTATTTTCAGGGGTAAGTTGTATAATGTCAGATAAGTTATAGATGACTTCCTGGAATTAGTTATAGAAGATTACAATAGGAAATTAGTTGTAATGCATTGCACGAAGTGCTAATAATAACAGCCCAGTGTTTGCCGGAGGCTGGGTCTTGATTTCGCCGTCAAGTTGTGGCTCGAATGTGTCACCAAAGACCAGCTGGGCCTGGGCTTTGGGGGCACTGAGGACAAGATCCGTTTTCTCGGCCATGGATTCGGATCTGCCCACGGATGCGCAGCTTGGGCAGCCGTCGACGTCGCCTTGGGCAATGTTCATTTTTGGGGGCTTCTCCGCCTTGCTGGAAAGCCGCTTGTACGGTTCCCACTCTCAGGGTGGTGACGGGTGCGCTCCTCGCCTTCCACGCTGGCCTGGCCGAGGAGGTGGTGATGACTCTGGGCCGATGATGGGCTATCTCAGGGAAGCCCCAGTCATCAGAGCTGCAAAGGCGGCCCGCCAGATGGCAAAGGCCGCGGCGGAGCCGGTGGAACCCCGGCCCCTCCTGCGGGTAGCGCGGGTAGCGAATTACCAGGTGACGGGACCGATCCCTGTAAAGATCCAAGGTGCTCTGGGTGACTATGGGGATCCTATCGCCCGCGGCATCCTTGACCTCGAACATGATCAGGTCGTTTCGAACACACTCCATGATGCGAGCCCGGCGTCGTAGTTCGGGGGTCCCGGGACCTAAGCCGTCCTGAGCGATCCATCCGGCTGCAGGATGTGGTTCTAGAACTTGATGCTCTTAGCGAAACGATGCTGGAAGCCGACGCAGAGGGCGAAGTCCGCATAGAGGGACACGTCCAAGTCCACGAGCCTGACCTTGAGCGCCGACACTTGCTCCGGAGAGGCTTCGGTCTCCGGTCTGACCGGTCCCCCTTTGTACTTCTCCAGGACCTTGAAGCATCCGTCGATCTTGATCTTCCTCTTGGCCGGCTCCGGCCCAGTGCTGGCGGGGGCAGCTGCAAGTGCAGCCGCCCCTCCGCCTCCCACACCCCCTGGCCCTGCCGAAAGGGCTGGGGCGGGGGTCGTAAAGAAGAGCTCCGCGTCCTCTTTGTC
Organism: Symbiodinium sp. CCMP2456; assembly: GCA_905221635.1. Lineage (NCBI taxonomy): Eukaryota > Dinophyceae > Suessiales > Symbiodiniaceae > Symbiodinium > Symbiodinium sp. CCMP2456. Next base: position 36,612 of record CAJNDV010009713.1, read on the forward strand.
GGCCTTTTCGCAGCGCAACCCTCCACACCTGCAAGGCCCCTTTGGCTTGCAGGGACTTGGCCGGCGGTGCCTTGCTCGGGGACGGCGACGCGCGCGGCATGAGCAGCCAATCGCAGTGCATCTGCCGGGATGCTACTGCGTTTCCCACAAAGAGCCGGGCGTCAAGGTCACTCGTCGCTCCCACTGCCCCCTCAAGCAGCACGCCGGGCATTGGGGAAGCCTTTCCTCGCGGCAAACGCAGGGCGATCACGGTGCCATGCCCAGCCTGGTCCGTCTTGGAGCGGGGACCCTTATCGCCGCTGTGAGGGGGGAGGTTCTTCAGGTTTTCCCTACGTGTACCTCCTGTGCCAAGGTACTCAAAAAAGGAAGTCCCCCGAGTAAGCTCGGCTGGGGTCATCGGCTCCTCGCCTGAAGTAAGAAAGGTGGTCATGTAAGACCTGACCCAGGATTTCAGAGATAGCAGGGTCGGGCGACCGCTTGAGCGAAGCACGACGAGCCGCCTCGTGAAAGAAAAAAAGAGTGTGCGTGCCGGGCGGCTGGGTGGGGGCACGCGAACACGACGGGTTGTTATCCTCATTCTCGTTCTCGTTTCCTTCCTGTTTGCTTCTTTTGCCCTTTTCTCGCATTCCATCTTATTCTATTTGAGTACGGGGCCTAGATTAGGCCCCGAACGCCAAGCAACGCTTGGGCACTTGTGCAGGAAACATTCCTGCTGAGAGATCCCTGCTGCGGACAGCTCAGCTGAGGTTTTCGCTTCAAGGCGTGGGCATGCTAAAGGAAGAGAGTCGATCAACGGGCCCCAGGGTCAGCCCAGCCGCTCTTGGATGGGTTTGGTGATATTTGGGGTCTCTGTTGCTAGTTCACCGTCAGCTCTGCTTGCCAAGCCTTGCCAGAGCTGCTGGCCGCCAGCTTGCGGACGTTGCTCTACTGGGAAGAAGGGCACAAGCAACTGCAGCTGCCACCTTTCAAGGGGCAGCCAATAGTGCGCTGCAAGCATGTCGTGGCCATCCGAGAGCTTCCGCTCACAGGACCGTGAGAGATGCTAGTATCGTGCTTGTGCGGCTGTCCCCAACGTAGCGTGCATGTCCCGAGGAGGAGTTCTGGGAGTTGCATCGGCGGCTTGGAGAGTGGCTACCTTGTCCTCAGGGCTCTAGGGTTTCCGAATTCATGTACTGCAAGTTGTACCAGTATTTTCAGCTGATCAGGTGCTATGCCAGGGAGATCGCGAGATGGAGGACAGCTTCCGGGGTGCAGCAAGCTGAATAAGTTGGCGGGGGCGGGCAGGCCAACTAATTATGCTTGGTTCAATTCGTGCTCCAAGGTGCCACCAATCGACCACTGGAGCAGTACCCCCAGAAGAATCTCGGTGGCTGATGATTTTTTGGATTTTGGATGTTTTTGTCATGAAACTACCGTGCCCGCCTGGGATTCTGGTTTGGTTGCAACTCACAGCTGAGGCGATACCATCTTCAGCTGCGCCAGTGTGGCGGCCAGCCGAGGCTGGCCCACTTCGCTCGAACGGAGTTGTAAAAATCATCTTGTGGTGACTTCTGCCCTGGCACTTCGAAAAAAAAAAGAAGCCCTGTTCATCGCCCTTTGCAGATGGACACCGCGCAGTGATGTGGGATGTGGATGTTAGTCGTTGTCATGCGTAGAGCTGGTAGTCTGTCAGCATATTCCTGGATTTGCTGGGTTTGAAGAAAGCTTGGATGCCAAGCCCTGCATGCAGGCCGCAATGGCAAAGTAGACAGCCAGATGTCGCTGTCGCTGTGCCCGGCACTGCCAGAATCCACGTGCCTCGTCGAAGCATTAGAAAATGCGCCTCCTGATTTGCAGTTCGGTGGTCGGCATGCTCGTCACCTCGAAACCCAGTGCTCGGTTCTGCGTCGCAGACCCCTCATTCATTTCGAAGCATGGACAGGGATCGACAGGAGTGCAGCCGAACGATCCGGAGATGTTTCTCAAGTCGAAGCTTCCATGCAAAGCGACCCCGTACCCTCTATGCGGGCTCTGTGGCTCGCGGGACCCAGGAGCGAGTTCATGTTGCGAAGGGCAAGGCCCAACTTCCCCTCGTACGTCTCATCCGGCTGTTCTTTGATCAGGTCTGCGGAATGTCCTCCTGGCGAACCAAACTCCATAGAGACAGAGGCATCTTGGCAGCCTTTCGCTGTGGCGCCAAGCACAACGGCATTTCGCCTGTTTTGGAACACGAAGGGGATCGGCCGCTGCGGTGTCTTTTGCTACAGCTGGCAAGCTCTGGCTAGCTTCTCTGGCAGTGTCGATTTCGTGCCAATTCCCGAACAAAGGATGCATCCGCGAGTATTGCCAAAGCTCCTGAAACTCAGAGCTTCGGCTCCGTTTCGCTGCCGGTGGCAAGGTGGGATGCATCAGATTCGCAGCTACAGTTCACCCTGACCTGTTGTGCACATACACGGCACTTACACAGCCATGCACATACATGGTTGTAACACTCTCAGCTTTACCTATGCGAAGCAACTGCACGCACACGTGCACAGATGATTCAATGGTCCATGTGCAAACACACGAGCAGCATGATGTAGTGAAAACGAAAAGCACAGCTAAAAGCACCGTATTTCTGAGCAAGAGTTCGAGTATCTGGGCAGAGGGCTTCCGGGCGACGAGGCAAGCAAGCTGCAAAAAGCCGTGTCCTCTGGGTTAGCTATGGTAAAAGGCAGTCTAGCAACAGCACAATCATTGAACTCTTGTAACTGGCCGGGATTATTTATGCTGGCTACGGTACCGACCCAGTCATCCTTCGGTTTGCCCGTCCTACGAGTGTGCACTGGCCTTGGGTGAAGATGTTGTCACCATCCAACATTCCCTAAACGGTCTGCAGGGCTGCAGCTTAACACAATAAAAAACGTCGAAGTTCAAAGACAGACCTGTGTTGATTGTGATTAACATTGTCCGTGCGCACATTGGTGGAATGACGATCACTAAACGTGGGGGGTGACTGTAGCACAGCGCAAGGGAAAGTAATTGAAACACAGCGAGTTCGAATCGGATGCCAACGGTGACTGCCGAGATGTTTGTCATGATGATGGTGATAGTGATACAGGGTGATGGTGATGACCATGACCAGTAGCAGCAGCAGGACCAGCACCAGCACCACAGCACCAGCAGCAGCAGCAGCAGCATCATCATAATTTCATCATAATCCAGTACTGCCTCTGGTCTTTCGCAAGCTTGGGATGATAATGGTCGACGTGCGTGCTCACCATCACAGTGATAGTGTGCAAATGTTTGCCTGAGTCGTGGCATCAACTTGATGGTGCCCCTAGAGCATCTCTGAGCTTTTGACACGCAGCTGAAAACAGCAGGGAGCATCAGCCGCATGCTCACTGGAGCAAGAGCGGGCTGCTCGGACGCATTGGATTCAGGTGCTCCTCCTCGGACTGTGCAGATCACCTTGCCCCGAATTTCCGAATGTAGCACAGCCACCGAGTATTGAACCGTGCTGCAGGGCCAACGCTCTTCAGGTGTTTCGGTGTTACAGTTACCCCGTCACAACCCATGAGTTTTTTTCTATCACTGGGAGCGTGTGTCGAGGAAGCGCCGAAGCTCCAGGCGCATCAGCCGCGCCAGTGTGAGCGTCGCGACCGTCCCAAAGGACCCATGAACCCACCAAATTACGCTGTTACGAGGCGCTACTGGTTCAGGGTTGGTACGGCCACAGCTCAATATCACACATGCCTTCTTAATGAATACAAGTGAGCACTGAAGCATGAGCTGAAAGCAGGACACCACAGCTGACCTGAACGGAAGCTCTCTGCGACGGTGCCCTAGATACAACGGCTCGACATGACCGTCGCCAGCGTCAGGGCACACGGCACTCTTTGTGGAGTTTGTCTCTGCGCAAACAATCCCGAGTCCAATTGTTTTGAGGAGGTAAGGTTCATATGCGAGCTATACCTGTAAACAGCACAAGGCCACAGGCCAAAGTGGACGAATCACTGCATTTAGCTTCTCCCAGTGACAGAGCTCATGTAGTTCGAGGAGCTCTGCCCTGTCGTGTTGCCAGGCCACAAGTACAGTAAGGTGCGTGATTGTTTTCTCTGGATATGCGACCGGAATCGAGCTTGCGAATCGGAGCAAATCAAATGCCCCTTCTTCCGAATCCTGTTCCCACTAAGACAGCCTACAACCTGCGGGCAGTCGAGTCAAGTACTCAATCTGATTTTGGAACTGAAACGCGCGATTGCGGGCGGGTGGAAAGGGTTTGACCCATGTCCTCTCCGTCCATCAGGTACTTTGCAGCTTGCTGGGTCTGCTTTCCCCTGCAACCAGGCCATGCCACTCTCAGAGACTCGAAGCTTGCGGTCCAACCGCCAGCAGTGTACGTAGTGACAAGCTTCTGTCCGTATTGCGCGAGGAGATCGCTTCCGATACTATTGGGCAGCTTGACGGCTTCCTCATGATTGATAGGTTGCGCACATTCCCGCTTGGCAGGGACCAGCCCAGTCATGGCAAAGATCCAGTTACAGACTCTGTGCACGGCATGTCATCTTTTGAAAGCATGTTGATGTATTTGGCTGCGTGAGATTTGCCATGCAGTGCTGCTCAGGATATCCTTTCAATTCTTTTCATCCTTCATGACGCCTTGGTCTTGCCACTCTATTTTTTCGGACTCCGGAAGCACTTTGCCGGCAAAGTCTTGCATGCATGTCAAGATATGTCAAGATTGGTGGCATGCAGCATGCGTCTTGCTAGATCTCTTGGGACGCAGCTTCTACTGCAATAGGGTAATTAGCAGATAATTTGGATTTTGCTTCTGAGGCCAGTACTACAGCTTGAAATGAGGTTTCCAGAACCTAAGCAGCCGCATCTCGAGTATGCATAAGCTGCCACTGAGGCATTACGGCGTGCAGAGTCTTGCCTGGTGTGCTCGAATTTTCTGGATGGCAGACATCGCAATGAATATGCTGACAGGTTGGCTGGGAGCTGGGCTGTGGGGATCATGTAGGTGATAACTGGGCAAAACCGGCAGTAGGCTGCTCCGACAATGGCCGTGAGCACACCATGCTCCTACGCCTGTCATTTGATGCAGGTTACTATGAGATGGGTATGTTGGTTGACGACCTCAGAAGGATCTTTTGCCGCTACATGAGAACCTGGCCCCTTGGCCGTTGCGTAACAAACCGGCAACGGGAATCTAAAGGAGTCTTCGTCCCAAGTCACCGTTCAACTAAATCTCGGCCTTCGCCATTTAGCAGGAAGTAGTACGCCGGCTGAAGACAACTGCTCACGCACTGCACGGCTTCAGATCGGAACTCTGGTCCGCCCCCTTTGGCCAAGTATCAACTGCCGTTTTGCTTGCTGCTGCACTTGGCCCGACTTGAAGCCCCCTCGCAATATTCTACCAGCCGTTCAGCGAGTTCGGTGAACTAAGGCTGTTGCTCGACACCCTTTGCGTGGCTGAGGATTGGCTCCTGCTGCCAGGATGATGAATAAAGGAAGGGTGGGTGGCTCTAGCAGTTTTCAGTGCTCGGAGGCATTGAGGACTAAAGCTCCTCGGCAGCTGCAACTGATGGCCAGGGTCAGCAAAAGTGTGGGCTGTTCGGAGGTTCAGCAACATTGGTGAAGCAGATCCTGCGAGGGAGTTCCTCAGCCTGCTCCGTGTGATACGTTTGGTCAAGCTGACACCTAGCTGAAAGGAGGTTGCGCAATTCCAGTTTAAGTTGGCTTTGCGACCTTTTTCCAGCTGTTGGCAGATGCCAGAGCATGGGGACGGGACAGGAATGGACAGGATGAGACAAGTGTTACACATCGAAGGCTGCAGAGTCAATCGTGACATGCTCAGGAGGAAGATGAGTGGACAACTTCATGATCAACTACAGTCTCAAGCTGCGAGCATTCAGTTCAATTTGCTCGGCACGCTAACTGGGTTGGTAATCATCAATCATATCATAGCATGCTGCCGCTCGTCCAGAATTGTCTCATGTTGTGTTTCTTGCATCGCGGATTTATTTTCGGAGGGCCATGCTTGGATAGTTGAATCGGTTGTTCTGAATGATTTGGCTATGTGCTCCGTATGCTTTAAATCAAAGTGCCCCGAGGCTGGTATGGTATCAGCCAGCTGGGTGCAGCTTGACATAGTAAGTATGCAAATATACGCATTTTTTTCAAGCGAAGGCGAAGGAGGGTTTCGACGCATGCGTTTCACGACCCGTGCTTCTTTGTCTAAAATCCCAAAATATTTCTATACGTTTCTCCGAGACAGGCCTAGCTGACACCACAGTTGAGATTCTTCTTGAGGATGGTGGTGAGACGTGGCTAAAGCTCCAGGGCTGGGAGGACGCCGGACCCACCTTTCAGTATGTGACTTCGTATTATTGGGCCTTCTCACAGCTTGGTGTCGGCAATACAGCAACTCGCCCGCAGCACATGGCAGGGACATATAGGAGTTTCCGAAAATTAGGGGTACCTTATTTAGGGGTCCTAAGGATCCTATTATTTAGGGTACTATATTGGGGTCCCCTATTTTCGGGAACCCCCCATATAGTAGGTCAAGCAGGCTTCGAGGAGACTTCACGGAAAGTTCAGGGGTGCAAAGACTTGTCCACCGAGGAGATTCATTGCGTCAGCCTGCTGGAGCATGTCTTTGCGAGCTTCGTTGCCATGGCTTCCTTACTCATTTTCTCCACCCTGGTCAGTACCATGACGTCCTTGATGACCACCTTGAATGAGATCCAAGAGTCTGCGTGCGGGGCAGCGAGAGCAAGATTTTGTGGCCTTACAACTACAACAGATAAGAACCTTTGAGTATCAGAGGAAGACTTGAAAAAAGTATGAGTCCTGACAACACTGCCAAGGAGATCTCGCAGTTCCGTGCCTTACGCAGGTTCCTGGCAGCCAACCACATCCCGCAAGAACTCAGCACCCGCATCGTGCAGTTTGTTCAGCATTCCTACCCTCAGAAGAGCCAGGAATCTCAGCTTGTCATTGACATGCAGAGTTAGCAGAACACGTTAACGAGACTGCGCAAGGAGAGCGACCAAGATGGGGACCTCGCCATCCTCGACATGCTCTCAACTCCTTTGTGCCTTTGTCGTCTTGTGCTACGAATACATCCAAGAGATACGGCGGGGCCTCCAAAGGTTGTTGGGTCATATTGTATTCAGAGGTACTGCGTCAAGTTTGTTGTTTCACAGTGACCTTTCAAGGATTCTGGCCAAGTCCCAATTCTAAACCACACTTTTCATAGAACCCGCAAGGAAAGCGGAGCTGCGCTTTGCGCGCTTCGCGGAGAAATTGGATGCTCTTCCTTTCCTGCGCAAGCTGATGGGCTGTGACTTGCATTGTTTTTGCCGGCCGGTTCTGTGTCAAGCAGGCAGTAGCAAGACCTTCTACATAGTCCTCTGGTTTTCAGACCAGGAAATCCTCGGTCGCATCCTCTTTGTGTTACTGGAGTTTCAACTGTCCGACAGTCTTCTCACACATTGCTGGACGACCCCCGTAATGTAGGATTTGTGCAGCGCAGCAGGCCGGTAAGCTATGATTTTACAACTCGCAAGACTGCCTGCATGCTGAGGCAATGACCTTCAAATCACCCGGCTGACACACCAACTCGCAGGAGGGGAACGGTAGCGCCAGGGTCTTGAATTGAAAGGTTCTTCAGTTTATGGTACCTTGAGTGGCTCCATGCGATCATTGGGCAGGCGACCGCATGCTTTCAGGAACTCTGAACTTCAAGCAACACGGAGTATACCTTTGCCTTGCACCAGGACATTTGGACCTCCTTTTGGTCGCACCAGGCGACGTTGTCTTTTTTGCCGACAACGATGCGAAGGCAAAGGGAGCATCACGGCATCATAGGGCGCCGGGGTTGGCAAACCTCACTTGAAGCAGAGCTGTTGTTGATGATGTCGATGTCAGACGACCTACGTGAACCTGCACGGGACCTTGAAGTACTACCAGGCGTCGCACTCCGAAGAAGTTACAGGCAGGAGAAGGGAAAGCCTTTGCTGTTGGGCTTGAAATGTCGCCAGAATTGTTTTTTGATGGCTGCCTGATGTTCCGACGCCTGAGAATGCTCTTGCCCAGATGGCATCTGGATATCCGAGATGTGCCTTTGGACCTCTTGGGAGTTTATGGGCATCTTGTCCTTGCACAGCTCTTCGCCCTGCTGCTGTCTAGGAGGAGTGTAAGACCGTTCTTGATTCTTGTGTTCATGCAGAATTCTTGCGTGGAAGCAACCATACACATAATATAAAGCATATGCCATGATTGTGCTGCAGAAGCAGCATGAGGCACGCTGGTGGCTGAAGAAGTGTCGCGGCTCGCTGCTTTTCTGTGGAAGAATGTTGGCAACTATTTCAAGCCTGACGGTCAGCATGTCTTCTGTGTGTCAGCCCTGCACCCTGAGAAGTGGGTGGCGGCAGCCATACCATGTGGGCAGCAAAAACTACCGATGGACAGAAACCAAATTCCCAGAGTGTGCAATCAAGGGGTTGCACTCCCGGACATCGAAAACTACTTCGTGGCATCGAAACAATGCCTAGTCCCGTCATGTCCCGTCTTTTCCCGCCCCGGCATCGAAAAAGCTCGGCCGTACATGTGAAAACCCAAGTCTAGGTAATCTTCTCCATGTCCGGGGTAATAGCCCTGCAAGCAACATGCATGTGGTGAAGCTCTTCTTGGAGTAGGCCTCCTTACAATAGCACATGCGGGACTCGAAGTAACTTCTCTTTGCGCAGCTCCATCTTTTCAGTCTTGACCATGCAAAACTTGCAGCAACCATGCAACCAGATGCGGGGTCATGTTTGCTTGATTGACGTCGGCCCGGTGATCAGCTGGGAAGTCTTTGTCGCCAGCAAGGCTGGTCTTGTCAGATGTCTTTGCTGCAGAGAGCTTTCGCGAAGAACCAGCCATCCTTGCAGTGTGGCGCTCAGCTAATGCAAGCTGCTTTGTAGTGTCACCAAGGTTTCATTGAACGAAGAGATCTTTAAGAAGACAATCTGCGAGAGCGCCATTGCCCAGCAGATGGCTTCCAGCTATGCTATCCAATATGTGAGCGAATTGATGCTGGGCCTTGTGAAAACTTGCTGCCTAGGGTAGCGCAGCGGCATGTCCTTCAGATGCCTTGGTGTGCGAGAAGTATCATTCGAAGATGCAGCAGATGCCACAGGCTGACACGGCCCCATATTGAAGAGAAACTGAGGCGTGCACAATCAAACAGCCTCACACTCGCACAATCATTGACCGACGGACTGACAATCTAGTGAAATAGAGGCGGTACTCAACAGCGACACGTCAAGCCAGTGGCGAAAGCGATATGACAGGGCAGGCACATGCCAGCACATTTCAGACAGAGTCTAGAGTGTACTCCAGTGTGTGCGCAACCCCCACTTCCAGTGCCCACCATAAGGACATCGCAGAAAGTTATTTCTGATCTCTGGGCGTACATCGAACCGAGCAACCCGCCCGCCCCCGCCATAACTGTCTCGGTGACTCGGCCCGTGATGTACGTCTTTTTTTGGGGTTTTTATTCAGCTCTAAAAGGTATGAGTAGGTATTATGTAGTTACATGTGTGTATCTACATGCACATACACATATCCGTACAGTACTAGTCTATAACTCTGTGCGTCTATTGGTAATGGGGGTGGGTATGTGCCGTATATATATATATATATATATATTATATTATATTATATTATATTATATTATATTATACTATACTATATTATATTATATTATATGATATGA
>CAJNDV010009713.1:51438-69024 GCA_905221635.1 Symbiodinium sp. CCMP2456
AGTGTAGTGCAAAACTTGGTGTCGTGGTTGGGGGAGGCACAGGGCAAGGGCTTGCAATAGGTCGTGTAGACATGGGTGCATGTCCTACCGTGGGATGGATTCAGACCTCGTTTTCCATGGTCTTCCTGCTTTCATTTGCCGTGATGGCTCCTGGCTTCTGTCGGTAAGGCTGCCCACGCCAGTGCGAGGACGACGTGGGCATGCCTCGCCCAAGCATGCATACACCATGATAGTTGTGACACCTGTCACCGAGTCTACATAGCTCCTGCCAAGACTTCAAAGCTTAGTCTTCAAGGTCTGGCAAAAGCTCACCCATGCATTTCGTCTGAGCCAATCCAAGCTGGCACAGCGAGCTAATTTGCCAGCAATGAACCCGGGCATGGGCATGCCGATGATGCCTGGGGCCACTTGGCGCATGCATAGCCTAGGGTTTTCAAGCACATGAGCCGGAAGCTTGCAGACGAATGGCAGGACATCTCGGGTCGGTGAGTACCTGTGAGGGGCTCGGGAGGTGTGAAATCAGTGGCGCAGAAGCCACGCGCAGGCCCCATTTGGTCTCCGACCTCAAACTTCACAAACCCCACAGCTAATGGAAAGATTAGTTCTTGAGAGTCGAAGCCCTTGAGCTTTGGAACTCCTAGCTGGAGAAGTTTCGGTCGTGTCTTTCTCAATCTTTCCGGCATGCCCGGCAGAAAGCCGAGGCCACACCGTCCGCATTTATTATCCGGGAGTTGCAGTTCCGGTGTCACCCAGGGCCGACGCAATAAAGTTTGGGTTTATCCGTTTCCCAAACCTTCTCGGGATCCCTCAGATAAGCGTCGTTGCTGCTGAAAGTCTGAGCCGAGGCCATGCAACCGGTGCCGGGATACGGCACGCCATTCCCTCAAGGCCACGCCGGTGTCCTTCGGTGTTTTCACGCCTTGCTCCAGCCTTGCCCATGCTGGGGCAAAGTGTCTGCGTCGCAGAGCCACAGACACAGTGTCTGGAGGAGATGCAGATCGGATGAAACAGGCAGCGTTCGGACTGGGTCAATCGGGAATGAAATCCAGATTACTGCGTTTGTGAGTTGCGATTTCTTCCGTCGTCATGGACAGGGTGGTCAGGTAGCTTTGCTTTAGTATGAGAGTGGATTGGATCTTTGCTGTTCGAACTGAGGTGTTTAAGTCATGCTTCGCTGTTGAGCACAAATTCCAATGTCTGCCGGAGTCGCAAGTTGGATTACAAAGTCAGGATGGCACAGCTCACATTTGGACGTCTGGTCCGCACGCATGAGTTGAGTTGCAAGCCGCCGCTGACAAGCATGTAATGAAAACAGACTGGACATGAATAGCAGACCCGCTGAATTACGGTTGGTGACAAGAAGGACATCATCCACCACCAAAATAAGCAGACAATCTGTATACTTGGTTGTACATCTATGTAACTATGTACTTATGACTTATTCAGACCTGCGTCCTGTAACGGTGACGCAGGGCTCACATCTGTCTGCATGATCCTTAACCCTGGACGGTACTCGGGCACAGGCGATCCAGCAGCCGGATGGACTTGTGTTAGCTGTTAGCTGCTGTTCTTCCAGCTGAGGGTAGCTTGGGAGCATCCCTTCAGCAGCTGATTCTGCCCTGCATAAGTCTCGCCTGGACTTTTCGAGTTGCGAAAGGCCCGACGCACTCCTAGTTTCCAGACCGACTGGGCCAGGTTTTGCAGGCTAAGCCCGATCACCCTCTCTAATTAAGTAGGAGGTGCGACTCTCTCAGTGGAAAGAGCCCATCATGCCTCAAGGATCGTAGTCTGTGCCCTGACCATCCTGCTCAGCTGTTCTGCTGTCCTCGTTCTTCGAACTTAAAATCCTGAAGCTTACCTGTGCAGGCTGGAGGTCTGAGACCTAAGGGCGTTAGTGAAGACAAGGCTGCCTGGCCGAGAAGAGATGTCAGCTGTGCCATGCTTGTAGAACTTCGCATGCGCAAAGGGGTGTCCCTTTGACTGGAGGTAACCACGGTCTTCGTCGGCGGTTTGCGGAAAAGCACTAGTGAAGACAAGGCCCAGGGTGCTCCTGGGCAGGGAGCCGGAGCTTGGCAACTCCAAAGATCTCCCCCGACCCAGTCAAAACATCTCGGCAGGTAGCCGCCCATTTCGCGAAGTATGGTCAGGCGGCATGCTGTGGCACGTAGCAATTGTTCATTGGGAGGAAAGCTCTGCTGATTCTGCACCTCCTGGCGTTGTGCAAATGCAGAGCTGCAAACTCCTGTTTGGGTCTCTTGGAACGTCCCTTCCTCGGCCCTGGCAGGTGGACAGCGTTGACATAAAGCGCCTGCCAGATGGCACATCGCGTGGGTTCGCGTTTGTAAAGTTCACAGACAAGGAGACACATGTGCCGGAGAAAGAGGAATGCTGGGGTCGGGCCTTGGGCTTGACCTGATGCAAAGTCGGATGCGGTACTGGTGCAGCATCCCTTGCGAGGAGTCAGTTGACAAAGCCGTGGAAGCGAAAGCCAATCATATGATTGACAACAAGTGCCCTGGCAAGCAGCCTTGGCTATCAATGATGTGCAGCGACAGGAGTCGTAGCGTAATCAGACGTCAAGCCTTTCAGGTGGATACTCGGTTCTCGGCCAGTCGACTTGAGGCAGCTCGTAGATTCCAACCTAGAGGCGGCCGATTATCTAACAATGTCCCCAATGGCCATGGTGATGGTGACGGAAGAACTGATGGTGATGACGCAGTTGGGATCAGCACGACTATCGCCGCTACTAAGTGTCTGATTTTATTCGGCTGTCGGTTTGCGTAGCACAACCATTGCGATATCGCGTTCTCCGAACTCGGAGTAGCGGTGCTGTCCGAGCTGAGGTGGGTCGCAGTTCGCCCTCACGGAGGTTCTGCATTTCAAGCGGCGCAGCATGCCGAAAGAGAAAAGATGCAAGTTGTGAGAGAGAAGGCCTGCACTCCGCATGCAGACATGGCCCCTGTGGTCCTTGCACTCGATCAGCAAACGCACTGCTGCCTTTTAGCGTTCTCCAAGTATCTTCGCTCATTGATGCAGACTGTGACGAGACCCATCTAGACAACAGCCAGCTGACTGTCGTTGGACACCTCTGTGTTGGATGCCTCAAGCTGCATACGTGGCAACATGTTATGAGGATGGATGACACTTCGTGCGGTGGCCTCAGTCAAGCTCGCAATCGTTGGAAGCTGCTGCCGATCAGGAGAAGAAGGAGGCTGAAGCACCGTCGATGGAGGATTGGACATGAGCTTGTTGTTAATCCGACAGCTCTTCACAGCAACGGGGTCAGCCACCTGTTACAGTAGCCCAAACTGCTTGCAGCGGCTTGAGGTCAGGACGAGATTTGATGATCTTAAAGGGATCATGGTTTGCCCATCCTGATCGCTCCTGCGTCTGCCTGCACAATTTCCCCTAAGGACGATTACGAGGAAAAGTGGTCCGAGAAGTATCTGCTGCAGGCAGCTTCACTGCGAGGGGCAGACGAGGATGGTGAAGACGGCAAGGACAAAGATTCTGGCCAGATGAACCCCATGATGGCCATGATGATGAACCCCATGATGGCGATGATGATGAATCCGATGATGCAGATGAATCCTATGATGATGGGTGCAAGGCCTATGATGATGCCCGGGTGTGGCTGCTGCGGTGGCTGTCCGGGCTGTGGCCCCGGTATGCCCCCGGTCGGAGCCAACGGCGCTCCAGGAGGAGCCCAGCCCTCGGAAGATGCGGGCGCCAGCCCTGACGGAGCTCCCTCTGCCGGAGCACCCAGCACAGGGGCCCCACCAGGAGCAACTCTACCAGGCAGGGGAAGTTGGCTTCTTCCATCTTCCGAATTGGCAAAAGCGCATATTCGACTGCTTCAGGTGGCTGTGGCTGCATGCCGGGATGCATGCCTGGCTGCTGCGGGGCCTGCATGCCAGGCCAGGTTGCATCCTAATTCAAACGGAAGGGGAGGCGAAACGCCACGAAATTATCATCAAGACCTTTGCAACGCTGACGTCTCACCTCTGTGCCTATGTGCAGTCCTGCGTAAATTCCGTTCAATCACGCATATTGAGGTTGTGGCGGTTGCTGTCCCTGCGGTGGCTGCTGTGGCTGCATGCCATGCATGCCTGGCTGCATGCCTACCATGCCAAACATGGCAGGCCGACTCGGTAGTTTCAAGGATGAAGGCAACTGCAAGACCGCGGCACAGCATACCCGGCATACCCGCCCAGCAAAAATAGTTTTTGATACGGGCATGCATCGGAACAAGATAGGCCGCACCAAGTGCGTTGACATCGTTTGTGCTGTCTCAAGGCGCGCCCGCGCCCATGGCTTCTGCTGCCGACGGCGGAGGCTGTGGTCGGAAATGTATATAAGAGAGTGATGAGCAATATAGAACACTACAACATGTACACAGGATGTGCAGCAGAGCTTGTTTCTTGCATTTAGCACATTTCCTGCATGTGACAGGGAGGTTGTGCCACTAGGCTGCCCGACATCGCCTGCCAGCATTCGATGCTCCTGTGCTAATTCCCTGAGTTTCGTGAATTGCGGTCGTGTCAAAGTTGAAACCAAGTCCTGAGAGGATCTGCAGGTGGTAAGTTTTGAGAAAGTTTGCTGTTGGATTTGGCACGGAGAATCTGGTGCTTCCACAAAGGAGGGCGCGACTTTGGCAAGGGGACGTAGCACTCCGTCACTGTACATGTCCACCTTGAAAGAAACCTCCTTCCGAAGCGGTCGAAACATGCAGGTGCAGCAGGAGCTCCTGAGCAGGAGGCCGCAGGCGTGGTGATTCTTGAGGGGTTCATGCCCGGCCCAGACCTCACAGTGACGCGTGCCGTAAACCAAGTGGAGCCAGTCCCCTCTCATGTTTGCTTAGCTGTGCATCACTCTCGGACATATGTTGCCGGAGCGACTGAAAGGCGGAAGTGGTCCGGTAAAAGATGGCGGCGGTGAGAACCGATTCCAGCCGTACTGAGGACCAGTGGTTGAGACATGTCCAAACACCGTTTTTCGGTCCCAGTGGTTTGAAGTCTCATGTCATATCTCAGCTTGGGTGTCCTTGAGACGGAACGACAGCACTGCAGTGGAAGCTCAGTTGGGGTCCAAGCAGCCAGAAGGCTGCTGTCGTGATGTCATCCCTGCAGTCAGAATCTGCCCGCAGGCAATCAAGACGCTGTCAGTGACTGCCGCGCAAAGAAGGGGATTTGTTGCGATGTACACAGATGGAAAAATGTGCCATGGGGATTCTGTGCATATGGGTCGTGCTTGCAGGATGTACACCTGGGAACAGTTGAAAACTCTTGACTTGAGAAGTACACGCCTGAGCATGCACATGTGCATGCTCGTGAGTGCGCTGTCGACATGTGGTACTACTGCGCTTTGCCGGCTCAACAGATCTTGGTGGCAACTAACCGCGGAGCCATCAAGGTCTGAGGTGTAAAGGGAAAGGGATGAGGTCACGAAACAGAACATGTGCAACACACCGTCAGTTGTTGGTAAAAATGCCGCAGTGCAAATTGAGTTATAGGGTAACCAGGCTTTGCGTCCAAACACCAACTCCGGAAGGATTTCCACAAGCCACAATCTCGCACTGTGGGTTTGGATAGAAGTTCGTCCGTACCGAAGCTTCCGAAAAACCGCTTTTGTAAGTGGCACCACCCAAGGCCCAAGGCTGCCCAACATCACCCTTTCCTGTGGGGCAGAGCCCGATTTGCTCCGCAGAAGTCGGAGTTCTGCAGGTGCCTTTGATGCATGCCACGCCGCTGACTAATACTCTATTAGTCTATGCATGCCCTCACGCGTGAAGCTCGCAGCCAAGGTGCAGAAAAGCAGCTTTCTGTGCCTCGCCTCATGGCGGGTCGTGCGGTCAGGCCGTGCCATCGAAGAGAGCTTGCTTTTCCCGTGCTTGACGACGTAGAGTCATACAGAAGTCGTGCTGAAGGATGTTTAACGCAAGTTCGGGGACCTCGACGGTCGCTAGCCGTCACGGTCCGCGCAAGTTGGTCTGGCGGATGGGTCTTCGGACATAGCGAGGCAAGCAGCGAGCTTGTCCTCACAAGCAGCTAGCAAATTTCATGGCATTTTTTTTGCAGACGAGGTCTTCCGGCTGTGTTGCAGCGATATATTATATATATATATATAATATAAAGTCACAATTGAAAGGCATTTGATGGAGAAGGCAATCGACTCTCTGAAGGGCTGCTTGCTTCCCGCTGGCGCCGATGGAGTTTCGGCACCCAAAAAGCACGGGTCTTTGAAGGTCATGCCTGGGTGATCCGGATTGGTCCGGACCAGTCAAGCTTTCCTGGCGGGATGGTGCCGTCGTGGCTATTCGACCTCCAAGACTAGATCCCACTGCATCCCACGACGTTTTGCTTTGTGTTGGGTGAAGCTTTCGTCCCCTACAGAAGGCATTCATCTCCAACTCTTCTGGGAGGCAAGGGTACCTGTCCAATGGCCTCTTCACATCTTGGATGGAGGAGTTGGGGCCTCAGTCAGTGGCTGCATTTGACGAGGTTTAAGCCAGCTTCGAGCTGCTGCTTGAGAGTCGATAGGCGTTGTATGGCGCGGCGTGATTCATCGCGATTAGGTCAGCTCATGACACGTTTGCTCAGGTTGAGTGCGGTCGTGTATGGAAAAAGCTCAGAGGCCCTGCGCCAGCAAAGGGAGAGAGGGGCTCTGCCTCAAAAGCATGTCGTGATGACCTGCTCTGGCTGACCTAATTAGAGACCCAGCGCTGCTTTTCCGTCGGCAGGGTGGCGGCAGTTGCCCCGAAACTTAAGAAAGCCAATGCTGTGAATGTGAAGCGTCGGCCAGGTGCAAAAAAAGCCGTCCAGGCGCACCAGGAAGAACGTGGAAGAAGCCCGGGCTTGAGCCCCGGTGCAGCAGACATTCTGCCCCCAAAGCTAATCACGCTATATCACACTGGCCGTCACTTCTCGGGCAGAATTGGTCACTGCTGGTCGGTGCACAGCGACAAGCTTTCGCCACATCTCGTGTGTTGAGCGTCAGGCTTTTGCAGGAGTGCTGTGTCCATGGACCGCTGTTCTGCGTTGCGCTTCGCCACCTCACCGTCACTTCAAGACTTAGTGCATGGATGTGTCAACATGCAACCAGGAGGGAGGGATCCATTCCTGTTCTTTCTCCAACTTAGTGGATCTCTTCGACGAGCCGCTCGTGAAAACCCTGGGGCCTACAGTCAGAAACCATTGACACGCCATGTGGCAGAACCGAGCAGTTTGGCCGAAGGTCGTCATTGAAGACTTTTGCCAGGACCCGATCCAGGTGTCTTAGTCCCAGCTACTCGAGGCGAAAACGCTTCGTCCGAGTCAGGCTTCGGAGGGCACCGCAATGGCTTGTTGAGGGGACGACAAGACAGCCTGTACGTTTGGTGATTGACCTTGATGCACCTCATGTCTGGCGCGAGAACAGGACTGTCATGCCGCTCGCGTCGAGCCTACTCCTGCTGAGCTGGTCACACTTTGGGAAAGGCTGCGGCGACTGATGCTTCAAACTTTGCTTTCCACACTTCTCGATCTCGAATGCTTTCCTTTGCAGGTGCAGCTCTTTCAAGTCCAGACATGTTGCAGCTCGGTGCTCGGCCTCTTGCGAATTTGGGTGGAGGGCAGCGAAGATGAAACTTGCAAAGCTGACTTGCATGACACGATAGTTCTTTCCGACTCGCAAAAAATGCAGACTGTTGCCGAAAGGTTCACATGTTCGGGAGGTTTCCTTAGTCCTTCCTTCCAACGAGTTAATTAGATTCTTTCTTTGATGTTCGTTGTAATCGGCGCTTCCCACATTTCTCAGACGTCGTGGTTTGTTGCCACTTTTCTCGCATGCGCCGTGCATGTATAAGTCATACTAAGCATCATGTGTTTGTTCGGTTTCGAAGATCAGTGAGTGAGGGTCAGTGCCTGCAGCGTGTTGGTGGAAGAAGTGCACGCGATGTGTTCAGTTCAGATGTGAGCCCTGTTGGTGTATGCGTTGGAAGCACCATCCCCGCGTTTGTTCGCAGCCCAGCTCTTTCGGTGGCAGAGCGTAGCCTGACTGCCAGTGCCACGCACTGTACGTCTGAGTCGGCGACACAATGAGACATTCTTGTCTCCGGTTCGTGAATATCCTATGCGAGCCGTTGTTGTGGTTTTCCTAGCACAAGCGGGTCACGAGAGTCGTTCACTAGTATCACAGGTCCTTTGAATCTGTGATGCTGTCTTGTTTTTGTGGAGGTCACTCTTTGCTTTAGATGCAGTGTTATAACTGCTCTTTTGCGTCGTGTTTACGTATCATGAGCGTGGGCGAGGATGTGGAAGTCCTGTCAACTGATCCACATCACTTTCAACAACAAGTTCTGCGCAGTTCAGCTTGCTGCCAGAACAAGACGGCAGAGGTTTCGGTTAATGTAGGCTTGTGCTTTTCCCTCGGACTCGCTTATTGGTAATCATAGAATAGTTTGCCGGATTTCCATTTAGAACCACCTGCTTACGCCAGCCGAGTGGGAATGGGTTCAGTGGACGGTCCGGATTCGGAATGAACTCTGCTCCGAACATTGCTTCTGGCAATTTATCTGGAATGCTTGTACATGTGGCTTTCAGCAACCGTAGACTAAACACATGAATGTGCCTGTTCTAGGTCGGGGGAGGCACCCCTTGCAGAGATGTAGACTAGGCACCCCGCGGCCGCAGGATAAATTCGGAAGAGGCACAACAAGAGAGTGGAAGTAACTAACAGGGATGATAAATCCGAGCCGGAGATGGCAAAAGTGCTGGACAATCTTCCTGGCTAGGTTCAAGGTCTGAGATGTTCCAACCATGAGACTAAACAACTCTAAAACTCATGACGTCCAAGACGTGCGCTATGATGTTTGTCTTACCTTGAAAGTTCTACCGAAATGAACGGTTGATTTAATTGCCGCAGCTTGAAGTCTGGATTTCTTAGGCATCAGCTTGTGTCATGCGCCGCTGCTGGGGATGTTATATCACTGAGGCAGCCATCGGAGATCAGCTCAGCCTCCAAAGTGGAACAGAGCCATGATCTTAGCAGTCGCTTAGCCTGGGAGTCAGACGGACTTTGCAGGAGGAGGTCCTATTCATGCTGGCTTCTATTGTTAGTTCTAGCCACAAAGTTTCGGTGGCTTCGGACAGTCCTGGAGGCACTGTGACTCAAATCTGGGACTGCCACAGAATGGTCGGGACAGCGCACAGACTTGTATCTTTAAGCTTGCAGTTGGCAGCCGCGATTTCGCGCCCTGTGTCTTCTGGAGCAGTGCTTCGAGGAGGACAGCTGGAAGCTCAGATGTCTTAGCGCAACGGGATGTGGCATCGACTTGCAAATCAACCCCATAAGGTTAGCAACTGTGTGTCAAATCTCGACGGTAAGGGGCAAGAAAGAAGTCTTCCTTTCGTTGTCCAGCTCGAAGTAGTATCAGCCGACCAGTTTGCATTGTGCTCTTCGCGATCTCATCCAGCAAGTGGCAGGTGGGGCATCTCAGCTGGTGGCCACGAAAGTCTACGAAGATCACGAGGAGATCTTGAAATACTTGGCGGGCGCGCCCGGTGTTTTGCAGATCGTCAACCCTGTCTCGAAAGCTCCTGACTTGAGCAATCCCGTGACTAGCATCACGCACTGCGTCACGTGGGTTTGGGACTGAGGCCTCGAATGTTCAGCCGTGTGCAGAAAAGGCCAAGAAGGTGTCAGTCTGAGCTGCCTTCGCCTGAACTTCCGGCTTGTGTCCTGTGAGGGCAGCAACTGTGTTCAGAGCTTGGACTACTTGTAGCTTCCTGTTTCTGGGACGCACACCTACGAGACTCTTTTCTGAAGCACCACGTCGAAGATAGGGCCTCTTGGATCCACTCTTGAGTGCAGATTCTCCACCTCTGCGAAGCGCCGCCAGCAAGACCACAGGCCGGAGCCAGGTTGCTACAGTAGGCGGTTCTTGAATGGACAACCGGGGGATGCCGATGGGTAGACCATCAAGGTATATCAAGGTCATATGAGGTGGGGGATGGTGCTGCGGCGGGTCAGGCCCCACCGCCAACCCTGCCGGTGCCGCCGATGGCGCCAATGGCTTCTGAGAGCACGCGGAAGCCTGGTGACAACAGCAGTCTTGTTTCGGGGGGTCCGCTGCGTCTGGTGGGCGCAAGAGTGCCGAGTGTGCAAAACTTGGTGGGTTGGTTGTATGGGTGCGCCGAGTCTCCTTCCAAAGGGCTGAGACCCTTGCGACTGACTGCCGTACTGTGAGACTCAAGGCCGGATATTCGAGGAGAGCCTCGTTCTGCACCTCCTGCCAGGGCCTGAAAGCAGGAGTACGGTACATGTTTCGCACATAATCCACAATGTAGTTGCAGTGTTTCGTAAGCGGTACATTATATGTCACACTATGTTATACATCATCTCACGATGGGTAACATTACCTTACTCGACGATATTCCTGTCTAGCCTATTCGAACTGTAGTAAATATCAAGATATATGATGCAAAATCATGTCGTGCCGCAGTGTCGTATCTGATCATATCTTCGGACATTATATCATTATATATACGGTCGTAATATAGTTCTACATTATGTGATGTTACATCGTATTGGATAATGCTAGGTTGTGTTCTGTTTCTGTTTATCATATCAAGTCATGTTTTGTCGTATCATAGCACATCCCTCAGATTGTGTTACAGAGGGCCGCCTCACACCACATCTCCTTTTTTAACACATCGATTGGGGGAAGGCACCTCAGCGCATATCTGATGTTGTAGCGGACTTGGGTTTGGAGACATCGATCGGCGGCCACGCAGGGGGAATGCAGTTTGAGTGCGTATCTGATATTCTAGCAGAGTTTTTTTTTTCAGTGTCGGCCTCTCTGAGTGAAGGCGGTTCGCCGTGCGTGTTTGATCTTCAGGATTGAACTTCTTGACAGGTCTTGCTCCGACGATCTGCTCGCGTTCCCCGCAATCCGGAAAGACAGGCCTGTACGACTCATGGACCTTTTGGACACCAGCCGGGCGGGTAGAGATTCTAGACTCTTCGCAAAAAACTTAGAGACCATGCGCTGGAGGCATTGCTGAGCGACGTTGGTGAAGAGCCAGGATCTGAGTGTCGTGTGTGTGTGTGAATCTGTGAATACACACAGAAATCTATACATAGA
Organism: Symbiodinium sp. CCMP2456; assembly: GCA_905221635.1. Lineage (NCBI taxonomy): Eukaryota > Dinophyceae > Suessiales > Symbiodiniaceae > Symbiodinium > Symbiodinium sp. CCMP2456. The sequence continues at coordinate 62,561 of CAJNDV010009713.1, forward strand.
ATACATATATATATATATATAAATATGCAACCCCCCCTCAAAGATCTATATTTTTTCTTTGCTGTGCTTTTACGGCTTAGACAGTCCCGAAACACAGTCCCTAGTCGAATCGTAGCTTGTTGGGTAAGGGTTTCCTATGAAGGAAATCAGGAACCGAGAAGAATAGCCGTACGACTAAATTATAGAATAATACCACATCTTTATACTTGTACCTTAAAGAATTTCATACAGAATACCCGATAGACTACCCTCCTTAACATAGGCAACAGAATACATTTGTACAACACCTGATGGGGAGTACCCTAAAGAATACGTTATAGAATGCCCTGTAGAATACCATCTGGAATAGAGGACTGCCTAAGTAATATACTAATATACCATCTGTGTACCTTAAATATTCCTTACACAATATCCTCGAGAATGCTTTTTAGGATACCCTTTAGAATGTCGTATAGAATACTCTATAGCACACCCGATAGAACGATTTGGATAAGGAAAATCAGGAGGAGCCCAAGACCTCAGAATTCACCATTTAAAGTGTAGCTTGTAGAATAAGGGATGTCGAAGAAGGAAGCCGGGACTCTAGGAGCATTGCCTATAGCATACATTACAGAATGCCCTCTCTACAAACCTTGAAGAAATTCATATAAATGCGGTGTTATATGCCTTGTATGCCTTGTAGGATGCCCTGTAGCCCATGGATGCAATTTTAAATACCTTATAGAATACCCTCCTAAGCACCCTACAGAATACCTTACACAATACATTCTTGAATACCTTTTAAAATACCCGATAGATTGCGCGATGAAATACTTTGTAAAATTATCCTGAATATGTTGCATAGAATGCCATCTCGAACACTTTATGGAGTTCCTTATAGAATATCGCATGTATATGATACCCCGTGTATAGCTTCTATATATCATATATGAAATTTGGTGCTGTCGAACCGCCTTCGCAGAACGCAGCGGCTCGATACCACCAAATTTTCTGAAACGACACCCTTCGGAACCTTTGGTCTATCGAACCACCTCTGCTTGTTGTCCATATTTCCAATGGATACCACAGCGGTTCGATAGCACCAAGTTTTTGAAGCAAACGCTTCGGAAAATGGTGCTATCGAGCCGCCGTCTTAAGTCTGGAAGGCGCAGCGGTTCCGATAGCAGCAAAGTTTCTAAAGCGACAGCCTTCAGAAAAGTTGGTGCTATCGAGCCGCCCTTCGCTGCCTTCATGTTCGGGAATCGCAACGGTTCGACAGCACCGAACTTTCTGAAACGACTCTTCGTAAAATTTGGGGCTATCGAGCCGCCCCTGTTTGTTGTCCGATTTTGCAGCGGATAACCCAGCGGTTCCCCCAATTTTCTGAGGGAAACCCTTCGGAAGAAAGCAGTTCTTTGGCACCAAATTTTCTGAGAGGAAGCCTTCTGGAAAGTTTGGTGCTATCAAGCCACCCCGCGCTCTTCCAAGGCCTCAGAAGTCGACGAAGGAGGAGTCCGAGACCACCGCCAGCGGTGGCCGAAGCCCTGCTGCTGCAAGCAGCGGCCGAAGCCTCGATTCATCAGATCATTTCGAAGAGATGAGGAGCAGGTAGATTTGGATTTTGCATGATTTTGATTTTCCGGGCCGGGGCTACGTCAGAATGTAATGGCAGGCCGCGCATGGTGAGTTATGACCTCTTGCACGTTCGCGACCTTCGGGGGTTGTGCCCGGAAACTGCAGCCTGCATCTTCAGTCTTCCGCTGCGGCAAAGGTCCGGGATGCCCGGGCCTGCGAGAATTTGTGAGATCGTTCATTCTGGTACCATTTCTCGTGTGGAGACAGGTGACGATGATGCCAAGCAGGCGCTACAAGACATTCAGGCGGGCAACTCGCGTCTGTTGCTCCTACCCGTCTTCATCAAATGCTGAGTGCGGGCTCGCAGATCTGGACCTGCTCCACTTGACGACCCGAGCCTGCAGATGCATCGTCGTTCAGAATCGTGAAACGAAGACTCCAGTTGAACCCGTTTTGTTTGGCACGGTGTCGGGTAGAAGCGAGGTGCTTGCGGTTACTTGCGCGTAAAGCTCGGTGGCTCTCTTTGGCGTCGTCTCGAAGCAGTGCTTGTGTGTGTGGGCGCACTACACAGTAGACGCAGAAACTTATCAAAAGCAGGTCGACGCCTAGGAGGGGGGATAGGGGCGCGCATGTATGTGCCGTGACCCGCAGCTTGTCGCGTTCGTGCTTCCAGATATAAGAAACGCACACTGCAGGAAGAGCTGCCCTTCGATCCGAACATCTCCATGCCGTCGTGCATCTGCCACGTTTCAGATCGAGGGGAAGACATGGCTGGTCATCAATCTATGTTGCACGCATTACCTGGTCATGTTTGCAGGGATCGTGATTTCTGCCTCAGGCTAAGAGAGTGACTGCTGTTCAATCATTGCATGTGCAGAATTCACGGTAGTGCCTCCAGAACTCTGCAGCTGTTCTTATCTGCTTGGGCCCGAGGCGAGGATGAAAGCCTCTCTTGTGCCCTGGTGAGTGAGGCCCTGTGTCGTACTCTCGCTGTTGGTTAGGCTTCCTCCAAGACACGGAGAGTGCTGACAGCCGGCTAGGAGGTACTGGCAGTATCCGACGAAGGTTGAGATATGTTCACGGCTAGCCGCTGCTAGCCACGACAAATAGTCTCATTGAATTCAGCGGTTTTCGCACCATGTACATTGACATGTTCAGCAGTCACGAGAAAACACGCAAAGACAACACCAAAACCGTTTGGATGCCATGCAGCGAGTGATGCTGCTTGCAGTCTTCCGAGTGAATCCAGTGGAGGAGCACGCTGAAGGAGCCCTACCGCTTTGAGGCTGTCGATGCCAGGCACTTCTCGCAGAAGCAGCAAGTGGCTAGTGTGGTTCATGTTTCTCATATGTTGACATTGATTCATGTGGCAATTCCAGACGACTTCATCTACGACCCAGCCCCTCGCACATCGTGCAACCAATTTCAGTGCTTCAGTTTTGTCGTGTCCAGGCATGAAGCAAACGACAGAGCAGGTCAGAGCAGCAACCCATTCGGGCTGATGTTGAAGTCGAGCGTTTCGACAGGCTCGGGCAAAACTACAACAGTTCAAGCCGCCCCGGAAGAGGTATTGATCGCGCCAGTTCTTTGCATGAGGCACCCGGGATAGGCTGGGATGCTCCAAGAACGGGAGGAAGCCCCCTCTCTTGAATTCGTCAGCCCCAGACAGCCGCAGCAGACCTAAGTCGCAATGCTTATTGTAAAGTTGTGTCTGAGGCGAGATTCACCTGATTGTAGTGTTTGAAACGAGCTGCACTTCAGCTTTGCATAGACGGGCCGTTGCACATCAGCTCAGTTCAATCCTCGTGCCAATGACGGAGAGAAGAAAACATGTTTAGTTTAGTTTAGTGCTTCTGCCCAAAAGTTGCCTACACTTTGAGCCGTTCATCCAGACGCGGCACAGCTAAATGCACTTGATGAAAAGACGCACCTGTTTGAGATCAAGACAAGGGGGTATCGAAATTATCAAATTCTAGTTTAATCTTTTCTTGATATACTTTGATGAATATGATATAAAATATACTGTTGTTAACATCTTGGAAAGTAATATTTAATAGAATATTAACAATACTATATATATATATATGAATGATTTCTCTATATAAGGAGAATTTTCGATATAGATAGATAGATATATATATTTTTTTTTTTAGTTATGAGTTATTGGTATTTAAATCAGATTTTTCACAAACAATAAATCTTATTATATATATATATCTAAATATTTTTGGGAATTGGAATATAAAATTTCATTTCATAAAATAATATAATGCTGGTCGCGTTTTTCTGGTGCCTTGGAAGCTTGCCTATTGATATCTTGCTTCTTGTATGCTTATTTCGTGATACTAAAACTTCGGGAATTCTAGTATCGGGCGTATTTGTCTCACGGTATTGAAATTTTCGAAATTTTGATATTTTAGGAAAATGCGCGATAATAAAATTCGAGAAAGTTGATAGCTTTCGAAAGATATTTCCGCGGTAATAATATTTCCGGATTTTTTTATAGGTATACTCGTGGTAATACAATTTACGAAATTCTTAGGTATATTCGTGGTAATTCAATACCCGAAATTTTAATTCCGCGAGTTCTAGTATTATATTTTCTGAGTGTAAGTGTCGTTGTTTGTGTCTGTGTATGTATTTGTTTCTGTGTGTATCTGTGTCTCTGAATATATGAATCTATATATATATATTTATATTTCCGTGCGTCGTGTCTCTCTATGGGTCTATTTGAGTGTCTGCTTGGGCGTTTCTCTATCTGTCTTTGTGGCTTTCTAGGCGTCTCTCTGTCTGTGTTTCTGTTGTCCATCTCTGTCTGTCTCGATCTATTTTTATTTATTTCGGTCGGTCTCTATCTATCGTCGTTTGTCTCTGATTGCCTGCCAGGAATAGGAAGTGGGATCTATGAGTACTATCTTTTATTGATTCATGGAGTGATATACGTCTAATGCACTTGAGCTTGTTCGGATAGTGATGCCTTAAAAATGAATTTATTTTTTTTTATTGGGGAGGTTACTGTGTAGGTGCTCGCAACAGGTTTTGCCACCCACCCGCCCTGGGATAGCAACGCGGGGGCCGGGGGGGGGGGGGCAGTCTTTTGATAGCAACAGCTGATGATTCTTGGTCAGCCATAGATCAAGCTTGAGCCTGGATTATCAAGTCCGCACCGAGAGAAAAAAACTAGAGCAGAACATATATTCTAGGATTTTCGTGTCCTTAAGCTGGTCGGGCTTGCGTGTTTGCTGGAGCGCGTTAGGATCCCTCTGTGTGTCTTTGTGGGCGTGTGCGTGTATCTCTGTGTGGGTTTGTGCGAGTGTGTATGTCTCCGAGTGCGTCTTTTTATATCTGTATGTGCGTCTCTCTCGGCGTCTCTCTCTTTTTATATATCTCTTTATATCTATCTAAGTGTCTGTCTATGCGTCTTTTCGTGTATATCTCTCTGTGCATCTGCCTGTGCATAGGTCCGTGCGTCTGCCTGTGTGTCTGTCTCTGTGTCTATCTATATATTTTCTGTGTGACTCTCTGTGAGTCTCTCTGTGTGTTTCCCTGTGTATCTCTCTGTGTGTCTCTGTATATGTCCGTCTGTGGGTCTATTTGTGCGTCTGTCTGAATATTTATATTTCATTTTAAATCTCTCTATGTGTCTATTTGTGTCTCTCTCTATATGGATTTCTGTGTATCTGTCTGTATGATGAATTGGGATCCACGTCGGTCTGGGGTCTGTGCGTTAGTTTGGGAATTATGTATTTGTTTGCGATCTCTTTATTTAGATATTTATTCATATATCGTTCTATATATCTATGGTTGATTAATTATATCATTATTTGATTTCATATAAATAGAATTCTATAATTATGATTCTTCTTTCATTAATCGATTTCTGATTAAATGATATAAAGATAAATATTTAGAATTTCTATTCGAGATGAATTTATTTTCAAAAATATTTAATTGAATATTTCTAATTTGATTATGCATAAATAGATTAATTTATTAGATCTAATATATAGGTCTTATATATATTCGCTAGATTTATATCTTAAGATATATCGATAAGAATAAAGAAATTATTGCAGATATTAATTATTCTAGAAATATAATAATTAGATGCTCCGATATTTAGAATCGAAAATTCTTTATAAATAATTAGATTTATTTGAAATATTTTAAATAGCAAACTAGTATATTTTCAATAAATATTTATCATAGGAGTTCTCTATAGATATCGATATTTATATTTCCTATACAATAATAAAATCGTATATTTCGATATTATTTTATTAGAAAGATATAATAATTGATTGAAATCAAATCAGATTCCTTATTATAATATTTGATATATCTGCATCTAATCTATCGATTATATTATATAAATTATTCGCTTATATATTTATGATATTCTAATAATGGGTCGAGTGCATATATATCAATGATTATATATAGATTATTATATCAATTCGTGCCTATAAATAGATATCTCGATCTTGAAAATTCGGTCATCTCTTTTGCCTCAATGGTAGAAGCGATGGATTTATTTTAATTATTTTTTGAAAATATTCTTCATATGATTATATATAATTAAATTTTTGGATTCAATAGAGATTACAATATTTTTCAGATACCTTATAACTAATTGAATTCTATTTGGAAATTTTTAATATTATCGGTATTTTCTGATTCTTGAAGATTTGATTCTATAATGAATAATTTATATGAAAAATATATGATTTTTATTTTTAAAAGATTTATTGGCAAAAATACTATTCTTTTGATTTCTTGATTTCTGAGAATATAGATAATATGAAAAAATTAATTCTTTTATTATGATAATTATTTCTTAATATATCATGAGAAATAATTAAATAGAACCTTTATATATAATGAAATTGAATAAAAAATCTAATTTAAAA
>CAJNDV010009713.1:69124-76624 GCA_905221635.1 Symbiodinium sp. CCMP2456
ATATATATATATAATCTATATAATTCTGAATATAGAATAACCCAAATAAGAATACAATAAAGCGTAATGCAGTATAATATGAAGCCATATAACACATACTATATAATAGATCTCCACGTAATATATATCTATAGATACACACATATGTATATGCATGCTTTCATAGTTTAGAAGGCATTGCTTGTGCTTGTGGTTTAAGGATCGCGGTTCAGGTTTCAAGTGTCAGTGCTCATGGCTTTGGGATTGTGGGTTCTGGGTTTGCGGTAGTTAAGGGGAGTGCAGGCTTAGGTTGCTCTGACTTGTAATGCTCTGCCTAGAGTAATTAATCTTACCCTTGCAACGATCAAACGTCTTGGCGTTGTTCCTCTAGCAGATCTCATGTGTGCTCATTTTTTGTGGGACAGCTATGGTTACCGTGTGTTTGCCGTTGCTACTCTGTCGTCCCTATGTGCGGTGCGGGCATCATCAAGCTGTGTGTGAACATTGTCAAGTTGTGTAGTACGTCGCTTCAACGCCACTATCAGCTGTTTTTCCTTCTGTACCTGATCCCCCTTCGCATTTGGATCTTTGGTGTCGTTCCTCTCCCAGCTGTTGAGCTCGTAGATGCGTTGTTGCGGTCAAGATGTTCAGGGTTGATATTCTCGAACCCTAAGCCTAAACCTTAAACTCTAATGCTAGAACCTAAACATAATCCACACGCCCTTATAGAACCTCTTATAGAGCCTTGTAAAGAACCGTCTAAAGAACCCTTTGAAGTACCCTTAGTCGGAGGACCCGTGTTGGATCTCGAACTGCTTAAAACTCGGCTCTATGACTGAAGGGCCTGGGTTCTTTGAGCTTCATCGGCCTGCGCAGCATGTATGTGGAGCTTTCAGAAAACTGAGGGGGGGGGGGGGGGGNNGGGGGGCTCTTCTTAGGGGATCTTTGGAAAGAAGGATTCTACTAGATTAGTAGGGTCCCCTGTTTTCTGAACTTTCCATTTAAGCCCAGCCGCCAACTTGAGTCGAAAAATTCGCTTGCGATGTCGACGCAAGGATATCGACCGCGATTTTTGAATTTACATCTGGTATTTAGCAGACTTGGGATGAGCGTTCCGGATTCGTCATTTTTCCATGCAGTTGCCTTGCGCTGTTTTTGGCGCCGGAGCCCGTAGCTGCCCGCTTCCTTATTCATGACCACCGCCTTTTCGGGATACCCAAAGCCCAAACCCCAAAACCCTAGATCCTAAACCCTAAACCCTAACCCCTAAACCATAAACCCAAGGCACTACAAAGCCTTAAGCCCTCCCTCTCTACATCTGAGGTTGAGCCCTAAGCCCCAATCGACCCAAGAGCCCCGGCTACTGCGTGGGGCAACTGCCGGCCATGTGCTGTTTGGGGTTGATAGGGTTTAGGGTTTAGGGTTTAGGGTCTGGCTGCTCTAGATTTGTCTGCTCTCGTCTAAGCCACTGGGGCAAACCTCTATGACCTAAGCCCGAGCGCCTCAGAATCCTAAAACCCCAAAACCCCTAACCCTAAAGCCCTAAACCCTAAAGTCCCAAAAGCCCAAAACCCTAAAACCCCCAAAACCCTAAACCCTAAAACCCCAAAACCCCAAAACCCTACACCCTAAAGCCCCAACACCCTGCGACCCGAAGACCTGACCCCGTCATGGAACCCTTAATGAAAGAGCCCTGAAAGGAACGTCAAAGCCTCAGGGACAACACCCCCTCTGCGAGGAGAGCGTCTTAGAGTCGGTCGTTTTGCCATCGCCACACTCGTGTGGGTGAGTCACACTGGGCCCGAAAGGATTGAGGTCTAGGTCTAGGGTTGACCCTAAACCCAAAACCCTAGACTCTAGACCCTAAACCCTAAACCCGAGACCCTAGACCCTAAACCCTAGACCCTAGACCCTGAATGAGGTTCAAACTTCGAGTGTAGATTAATGTCTACGGCTCCAGGCTTCGGTTGTTGGGTTTGAGGGCTTTGGATTTGGGGTTTAGAGTTTGGGGTTTAAAGTCTTAGAGTTCAGGGTTTAGGTTTTAAGCTTGGGGTTTTAGGGTTTAGAGTTTAGGGTTTAAACTTTGAGGGTTTAGGGTTTAGGTTTTCAAGCTTAGGGTTTTATGGTTTGGGGTTTCCTTGTTTTTTGTGTTTTCGGATTACTGTGCCCCAAAACCTTATTCTCAAAGTTTGCTCCCCTTTGCTGTATTTGACCCTAAACCCTAAACCCAAAGCCCTTCTAGTTCTTGAAGATCAAAGCCCCGAGCTCATCCACGCCAATACATGTTTCATGCTGAAGTTGAGACCTCGGCTGCGGGCAAGATGGGGCCTCAAAGCCGGCAGAGTTAATCACGGAACAAAAAGGAGAGTAGTAGAGTAGTAGTAGTAGTAGTAGTAGTAGTAGTAGTAGTAGTAGTAGTTGTAGTGGTGGTAGTAGTAGTAGTAGTAGTAGCAGCAGCAGCAGTAGTAGTTGTAGTGTTAGTTGTAGTAGTGGTAGTGTTAGTGGTAGCAGTAGCAGTAGTCGTCGTCGTCGTGGCGGCAGAAGTAGTCGTCGTCGTAGTTGTGGTGGTCGTGATGGTGGTGGTGGTGGCGGCATTCGCAACGGTTGTGGTAGTCGTACTGGTAGTGTCAAATTAACAACAGTGGTGGCAACAGTCGGGTAGTAGGAGCAGTTGCCGATGCGGCTGCGGCTGCAGCAGCAGCTGCTGCGGCGGTGGTGGTGGGGGTGGTGGTGTTGATGTTCTTGTTTGTTTTTTGGTGGTTGTTATGGTCGTCGTGGTTGTTGTCGTGCTGATGGCCCTAGTTATCGTCTTGGTCGTCCGTCGTCGTGGTCGTCGTCGGGGTTGCGAAGAAAAGCAGTGAGCAGACGCAGCAGTGGCCGCAGTACCATAGGATGGCCAGTAGAATCGTCAGTTCCGCATGTGAGCAAGGGTTTAGGGATTGGGGTGTACGGTTGCCGTGGCATCATGTTCGCCGTGCTGCATGCGCACTCATCGTCCCACCCGAGGTCTCTTTCTGCGTCATTGTTCTGGAGAAACATGTCTGTGAAGCGCTCACCTCCAACCGTTTCTATGTCTAGCCTACAGGCTACGTGCCACCTTCTTAACGCTTAGAAGTGTTATGGCCTGAGAGATACCGTTGTAGTTTCATAAGAAGCCGTGAGTCGTTGTCGAAGCAGCGCGAGTCTCAAAAGGCATTTCTGATGCTGCCGGGAAATCCTTATATCGCCATATATGCCGGGATAGGAACCACAGCGTGCGGTTCAGAGGCCTTGAATAGGGAAATGGCACCGAACTGACGAAGTGGCGCTTTAGCAGAAAGTGCGAGCGTGAGCGTGAGTGTTAGCATTAAGAGAATGGGAAACAGAGCAAGAACATCTACGGTTATGTTTATTGTTGTTATTGTGCTTATTATACCATTGTTTGCGCCACTGTTCTGATCATTACCCTCAGAAGAACAGTAGTAGCATCATTTGCGTGACCTGAGATCATCCACTCCACAGACATCGCTGAATCATTCGGCCAATCTGCCCGAGCAGTGAGGCTTCGAGCAGGGAGTCGGCTTACCCTAAACTTCGTAATGTAGGGGCCTGAGTAATTAGACAAGGGTTTTGGGGCATACTATGCTATAAACATACTAAGGAACCCCCAACATGGTATTGGTAAAAAATCAGGGTTTAGGATTGCGGGTTTAGCATGCAGGGCAAAGGCCCTACATTCTGTAAGAAGCTACGCATCATGCGGCGAAGCCTCGCCCCGCTCGTTTCACTACTCGCTATATGCGGCATGCATTTAACCGCCCTGTTGGCTTGCCGAGGGGCAACATGATGTTGGGAGTTCCAGCTTTTTTGTGAAAGATGCGAAATCCCCAAACCCTAGATTCGAGATAACCAACCCAACCCGCCACCTTGAACCTTTACCGAAAACAGCTGAAGCTTAAAACCCAAAAATTCTGGCATCGAAAGCTTCAGCGATAGATCCCAGAAACTCCGAAACCCCTCAAACCATAGAGCAAAGACTCCTACCCGCAGAGGCGTTCTCGCAGGAAATACCAAGCAACCCGGAGTTCTAGACCTTGGAAGATCAAGGGTTTAGGGTCTTGGGTTTAGGGTTTAGGGTCTAGGGTTTAGGGCTTTGGGTTTAGGGTTTAGTTTAGGGTCTAGGGTTTAGGGTTTAGGGTCTAGGGTTTAGGGTCTAGGGTTTAGGGTTTAGGGTTTAGGGTTCGGGGTTTAGGGTTTAGGGTTTAGGGTTGAGATGAGAGCCCGGACATTACCAAGCCCCTCAATTAAGGAATGGATCTTAGACGGATCTTAAAGATGGCTTAGAGCCCTTCAAGGAATATGCACTCTGGAAATCTCAGGTTTGTAAAATGCAAATTTTGGTACAGCCCTCCCATGAAAACTGTTTTGCAGCTAAACATGTATGCTAATGACTGATTGCCCGAAAGACACCCCCCAATGTCCTAAACACGAACCTTTTTCTTAACGCATGTGTGGCACCAAACTCCAAGCCCTAAACCCTAAACCCTAAACCCTGAGCCCTCAACACCCAATTCCAAGCCCCAGCAGCCCTAACCTAGGGCCAAAAGCCCCCGACAAAACCCCTGCGCCCCCAAAGGCCTTCAAGGTGCCCCAAGAGCCCAAAAAGGGTTTAGGGTTTAGGGTTTAGGGTTTAGGGCCACAGCTTGACCCTTAGCCCACAAAATTTTCGAAACCTTGACTACATCCTGAGCCCTACAGCCAATATCCGAAATTCGAAGCCCTAAACGCCCTAATGTAGAAGCCTAAACAATTGCCGATATTTTCTTTGGGGCTCCATCTGATAAATTTACTATGAAGGAGCCCAAACCCTATTCCCATTATTAAGGCCCCTATATTCAGCCCCAAAACCCTGTCGGCTCCTGACCCGGGCCACACAGGGTGTGATCTCAGCACACGCGAAGGTCTCAAGGCCCGTTGCAGCCGAGCAACATCGTGTAAGACTCTAAACCCGAAGCCCTAAACCCTAAGCCCTAAACCCTATACCCTAAACCCTAGATCTAGGGGATCCCATATCCCGATTCAACTTAGGTTTATTCTTTGGCGCTCCCTGTTGCAGCAATGATAGTCGAACGAATATGTGCTCTGTAGGCTTCCGTAGACTTCCCCTAGTACGTCTATGGCAGAATTAAACAACAATAAGATACCGCAACGCTCTATACCCTAAACCCTCAACCCTATACCCCAATGCTCCATCCTAAGAGTCAAAGCTCCGATGTTGGATTTGTCCCTAATCCTTAAAACCCGAAACCCTAGTCCCTAAACCCTAAGCCCTAAGCCCTTAACCCCAATCCCTAAGCCCTGAACCACAGTCTTCTTGAAAGCCACGAGACGAAACCCTAAGCATCTCATGCCAGAGTCGAGGATATCTGCATCCCTAAGTGTTAGGGTTTAGGGTTTAGGGGTGTAGGGGTTTAGGGGTTTCGGGATCTCCAATATAGGTGACTTAGTAATTACCTATATTATTTTGGGGGTTCCTTGTCATAAGTTTAGCATAATGGGCGCCACAACCCTATTCTAATTAGTACAGCCCCTACATTACACCCTACATCCTCGATCCTAGACCCCACGCCCCCCAAAACTTTCAGATTCCGAAGCCCTACTAGATCCCTAGCGCTTTGATCCTACACCCTAAACCCTAAACCCTAAACCCTAAACCCTAAACCCTAAACCCTAAACCCCTAAACCCCTAAACCTTAAACCCTTACACCCTAAACCCTAAACCCTAAGGAACCCCGGAGGCCACAACGAGGCCACACCACCCCGACACACGTTTTGACGAGCCTGGCCGGATGAGCCTCCGCCATCCGAACAGCTAAACCCTAAACCCTAAACCCTAAACCCTAAACCCTAAACCCTAAACCCTAAACCCTAAACCCTAAACCCTAAACCCTAAACCCTGCATCGTAAACCCTTTATACAGGGGTTCTGGCTCGGGGTTTAGGGTATACTATTTATATAGGGGTTCTGGTTCAGGGTTTAGGGTATACTATTTACATAGGGGTTCTCTGGTGAGTGTATATAGGGCTCCTTCGAAATAGAACTTGAGTGTAGACTGTTGTTTGGGTGTCTTTCTGGGCTAGTAGGAAAGAAACCTTTTCCAAATTGGGGTCTTGCGGGTTTAGGATTACACGAGCCTAATCCTAATTTTCGACATTTTCTACCGTACATCCAGAGATTTAATCATCCGTATGGATTAGGTAGTGTGTGTGTGGGTAGTTCCCTACATTAGGGTCCCTCTTTCGGTCCCCAGTATGGTACGACACCCTTATAAAATGGACCCCTCCAAAACGGACCTTAGTTTGGAGAGCTACCCGTGTGTGTGTGTGTGATATGCCCGGAACCCGCAGCCGACCTGGAGCCTTCAACTCTACGCCCAAAGCCCAGACCCTGACACCTCCGCCACTAGATTGCATCATACGTGCTGCATAGGAAGTCCTACATTGCAAGTGATGCAAAGGCCCGGAAACTTCGTCGCAATTTTTCCTTTGAGTCCCGTTTCATTGCAACTACAGTGCAATTTAACCCAAAATGGTCCCCCCAAAATGGTATCATAATCCTAAACCCTAAACCCTAAACCCTAAACCCTAAACCCAGGCATTGAGTGGAGGGTCCAGGGGTTCAGGTTGCCCAAGCAACCCTAATCTTTGACGAGAGTTTGAGAAGCTGAGGGGGACTGAGATGGCAGGATCTTCTTGGTCATTCTAAGTGTTCATAGGTTTTTAGGGTTTAGGGTTCAGGGTTTTATTCTTATTGTTCCCATCTAAGTCAGGCACCCTTCGCTTGAGAGACCCATCCAGGGAAGGCCAGGAGCGAGTTTCTGCGTCCTGGTCCTCCTCGCACCACGCAGCATTCTCATAGGGTGTAGGGTTCAGTGTTGAGGGTTTATGCGACATCGGGCTTAGGGTTCAGGGGTGAGGGTTCATGCGACATCGGGTTTAGGGTTTGAGAGGGGTTTACGCGACATCGGGTTTAGGGTTCAGGGGTGACGGTTTGGGCGTTGGGGTGTAAGGATCAATGTTTTGGGTTTAGGTGTTAGGCATCCCTTAACCCTAAACCCTAAAGCCCTAAACCGTAACCCCAAGCCCTAAGCCCTAAACCGTAACCCCAAACCCTAAGGCCTAAACCCTAAACCTCAACATCGGGAGGGGAACGTGAGCTGATGCCAGCTCGTGCTCCATCCTTCAGGATGTTTCAAGACGAGGGCGTCGATCTCTCGCAGCAAGCCTACACGTGATATTCATATTACGACTACTATTACTACTACTACTACTACTACTACTACTACTACTACTACTATTACTATTATTACCATTATTGCTACTATTATCATGCTTATTCTTATGGTTACTAGTATTATGATGATTACTATTATTACCACGAAACCCCAACACCCTATGCATACGCCTAAGCCAGAGAAGGTCTATGAGGAGAGCCGGATGCATGGAAGACTCGGTGCTTTAACCCAGGCCACACAAAACTGTG
>CAJNDV010009724.1:0-12019 GCA_905221635.1 Symbiodinium sp. CCMP2456
ACTACTACTAATGCTACTACTACTACTACTACTACTACTACTACTACTACGACTAAGACTACGACTACGACTACGACTACGACTACTGCTACTACTACTACTACTACTACTACTACTGCGACTGCTACGACTACTATAATCCGTCACACCACTGCCTCGACTGCTACGACTTCGTTTTCTACTCCTGTTACTGCAACTGTTGTAAAAAGAAGTGGCCTATGATTGCAAAGGCAGGGATGGTACTGCTGGTGATGTATGTCTTTAAACACGTTCAGAGCGACATGTACGAGTAGCGCAGATTGGAATGGGGGCCTCCAGCTTCGGACCTTGGGCAATGCACTGCCCAAAATGTCTGAGCCTCGAACATAGGAAAGATGCTTCCGAGAGGTCTTTTTCTGCTCATGCCAGGCGAGAATGTCGCAATGCCTCTGGCATGCGGAAAGCCCAGCAAAGCCTTCGAAAGCTTTCAAAAACTAACCCTCATGATGCTGCCCGAACCTTCATGTTAATCTGAGAAGCTACTATCCAGACTCGAAGGTCATAAATACGGCATAGCAATGTGAACTTGCTCAGTAGTGAGAAATATTTCCACCGGCTCGCTGCAGCTGTTATCCTGGTGTGACTAAGGTGACTAAGGAGTTTCCATCACTGATGTGAGCTATGTTGTTGCTGCGAGCAAAGTCTGTGCTCTTGTTCTGATTGTCGTCACCACCGGAGCGGGAAGTACTCTGCGCGATTTGTGCTTTCGAGTTCCACTCAGTATCTCAATGAGCTCATTATGCACAACCGTGAACTCCATGCCGATACTCTGGCTCCGGTGGCTCACACGGCTCTCGGTGTGCCCGGCTTGGGCGCAACAGACGGCCTGGCGAAGGGATTCTACCTTCCCAAGCTCAGGTATGTAATGTGCCTTATACGAGGACATGACAATCGACGAAGAAGAACAAGCCGCTTAAAAATTGATTTGGATGGTGGAACACATTCTGCGAGGGACCCGGCAAGGCCTTGCAAGTAGCCTCGAGGCGTCATCGACTCTGCAACCGACACCCACAGACACCTCTTAGGACCAGGGCCGGGAGCTGTGGGAGCTCGCGGCCCTGGTCAGATCCTTTATAAAGTCAGGACTTCCTAACTATGCCTAAGCCACGTGGTGCGGACTCCCTGCCCATGGCCACAATCCTCCACGCCTTAAATTCGCAGACCTCAAGACTTTACGCCGAACCCCATCAGTTGACAAATCTTTTTCGGATTTTCCGCCTGCTTGCCCTTGGCGCGCGGCTGTTCAAACGACTGCGCGGGGCGGAGGCCTGCCAGTTACATCGCTTACGGTTTGCTTAAGGCTTTCGGACTTTAGGGCGTACTGTAGGCCTGTGGGATAAAACGCTTCACACATGGGACTCCCCTTAACAAGGACCTAGTTCTGTAAGATGCGGATCAGCATGGAATGTGCCAGGACATCGACGGGAGCAATGACCTTCATGATCGCAATGAATGAGCAGAAAACTTGACTAGTCACCAACAAGCCCTTAACCCCACACAGTTCCGAAATCCTACAACCGTCGAACCAGCAGACCGGGAGACTCTCCAAGGGGCGTAGGCCTAAAGACGAATCTTGGCGCAAGGGCTTGCTTTGACGTGACGAAGTGAATGCTTCATGGTGTAAGTGCTGAATGAAAATATTCAAGCTTTTTGCACCTTTTGAGCTGAGTATGTGATAAATACATCCTTGCATACCCATCAGACTCTATCAAGGGGCCAACGAGTGAAGCTGAGGTTCGGGCCATCAGTCTCTGTCGCTCCTTCTGAAGCATGGCTTGCTCCTCCTGAAGGTGCAGGCTTGCCATGAGCTATAGTGATTTGCAGAAAGTTGGAACATGGATTTAGGATGATTAGTGCTAGGATCCCTTATACTTTACCTTAAGGGCACGAGGATAATGATGTTCCAACTTTCTGGCTTCTGCTTTATGAGAAATCGAAGTGGGAGATACCCTGCACCAAGAGTTGCAAGGAGATCTGCGAGACAAAAATCGCCACTCCCCGGTCCCGAAGAAATCCTAAACCCATGTGGCCTCTAGCTTTGCAAGCGCTTCCTCCAGCTCGGAGAGGTCAGCGACCTGCAATGGCAGTCGAAAGTCAAAGCGTATGGGGCCTAGGGCGACCTTAGATCAAAACCGAGACCGTGACAAGTTGGGCGCATAGTGCATAAAGAATCTCGTTGGAGACGTCAAGGCTTCTTCAGGCATTGCAGCTTCCGTGCGTCAACTTCCGCTGCAAGGGATGCAGCATTAGGCAGGACGCACCAGTGTTAGCCCTTGCTTTGCAAATTCGAGCGGCCATGTACCAATAATCGTGGTCTGGTTATTGCTTGGCATTGCCCTACGTCTTTCACTTGAAAACTCATGCGAACAGCGCTCGTGACAGCCGCTTGAATGACAGAAAAACATGCATTGTTTCCCGTGTTCGACGAACTTCTGTCAAACCGGTGCCAGCTGCTGACGTCAAGGCAAGCGTGGCTAGGGCCGGGATTTGGGGGCCACAGCCCGAGAGGCTAGCTATTCCTAAGCAGACCTCTCAAACAGAATATGGACAGTGGACAGCTCTGACTAATTCGATGACAACACTACCTTTGATACCGTGCTTGCCAAGAAGGCGGCAAAAAATAGAATAGGCTGCCTCGACCATCGTGAGCTTGTGCGCGTACTCCAGCTTCTGCTCCTGAGTGCTTCAAACATCCGCTGCTTTCACAACTGTCTGAGCTGGAGCTGCGCTGGTCGGCATCTGGCGAAATTGCCTCTGGCGTTCGGGATCCCAATCGACTGAGCAGGCTGCCAAAAGCGCCAACAAGAAGATAAGGTGTGTAATACATAGTAACTAGTACATCGTATATAAATCTTGCACTGCATATATATATATATATACATACATACACATACACATGTTTTACGAGTATTATTATTTAAAAACTGAAATAAAATGTTCATTATATAGCAAATAATATGTGATTTCTCTCTCTCTCTCCCTATATATATACAATGAGATAACTATATAACACGTAATACGTCTGCATCACTATATAACACGTAATACCTGATGTAAAAGATAGACGCACATTGCAAAACCAATACAGCATAATGTAGATAGTATCTAAGTATATACAAGCAAACAAACAAGCAAGCAAACAAACAAACAACGCACACAAACAAACAAACAAACAAACAAACAAACAAAAAAACAAACACGCAAACAAGCACAGAAACACAGAAACACACAAACAAACAAACAAACAAATGTAGTGACGTACGTACATACATACATCCACCCATGCATGCATACATACACACACGTATATACATACAGAAATAGACATACATGCATGCATGCATGCATGCATGCATGCATGCATGCATACATATATATATATATATATACATATGGACATATATACATATATACATTGTGTGTGTGTGAATATATATATATATATGTAATATTTACATACATATATATATACATATATATGTATATACAACTAGTATATACTGCAAATGGCATATACATTTAGATATGCACACACATCTTGCATACACCTAATGTACAAGGAAGCACAGTTAATAATGCATCAGAAACAATACAGAACATTTCAATGTACAATGCAAGATAATCGTATACAAAACCAGACCCACAGCCAGAACACGTGACCTAGGCCCTATCCACTGACACTGTGTTCCCCATGAGTGTAGTCCTCCTCCTGCACCTGCTTGAGTGCGGCCATGTCTTGGTCATACTCCTCCCTGGCCACAACACTCGCAAAAGAACGAGACGGAACCGAGGTGCAACGAATCCGAAGTACTTCAGGAACGAGCATCGTGAAGTAGAGGTTCATTGGATGGGCCTTCTTGGGGCTTTGGCTGACTCATAACGCAGCACTGGGAACTCTGGCCAATTTGGCATGTCACATGGCTGCCTGCTATGTAAGGTTATCGTTGAGAAGGAATGGTCGCATCGCAAGATCCCCTAGCATCAACCGCCCTATCCCCATGTCGTGCCTTACAGAATGTCACAAGCTGCAATCCTACATCAATAATCATAATCTGCTCTCCCCACGCTGGCCATCGAAGACCAGCGCGTTTTGACACATTGCGCGCATAACTTGTATAATAGTATAAGCTGCCACAAGAGGCGGGATCAAGAAGCAACCTCATGCCCCAGCAGGAACTGAAGCACAGCCCCAAGGATCACTCGGTAGTGCCGGTCCTCAGCTTTCCCAACAGGTGCCGGAGACCATCCTGGTGTCCATAGGGCCCCACAAAGTTCAACATGCGAAAAAAATACATTCCTTTCTTCACAGGGTTTGTTTACATAGTCGCCTGACTGAAGTCATGGCGTTGCGATCTGACCTGCCAAACTGGAAAAGAAGTGCTCCCAGCCATTCCTTAACCGTATGCAACAGCCCAGAAGCCCAATGGCCTTGACATCATACCGAATCTGTATAGTAGTGATTTTTCGTCTCATTACGTTCGTCATGTTGTAGTGGTACTTTGTTGTTTGTTGTTGTGTGTCTTGATTTGCTATTTATTTTTGCTTCTGCATTATTGTCTGTTTGTGTATGGCTGGACAGACTCCGCCCCAGTCCGTCTACGCGGGGTGGCTTTAGCACTCACATTTCGTTCAGAAAAGGAGTATGTAGACTGGGCCAGATTTTGCACGTCCGTTCATGTTTCTGAAAACAAGAAACGGACAGACAATAGCGAACTCAATCTGCTCAAATGGAACCAGACCGAAACATGGCCCGTATTACGAGGACTTGCATGCGGCTTAACAAGCAGCGTCTATGGACTTCATTAGCGGCAGAAGGATAAGTACAGGTCCGGACTTCACGTATTTCAGGGGGCTGAATTCGACAGTTTGGTGTTGGATTTGGTGCCAGAAATATTGCTGGCTTCGCTTCATTCAGGACTCTCTGAAGTATTGCAACATGCAATATGCTGATTCGGGATGTTGTTTTAGGTTGAAAGGAGCCATTTTCGGTACTGGCGGACATGAACTCGTGTCAACTGGGTGCAGACAGGCACACAGAAAATGCAACTGCCTGGGCAACTGCCTGGGACTATATCTTTCTTACAACATATTTGATCGTCGGTATAAGGTGGTAATCTGTTCTGCCACTTGGAATATACCGGCCAAAGAGGTTTCAACTCTCGGACGCAATTAACTCGCATGGATTCCCGGGCCAGCATGGCCAAGTATTGAAGGAACACATCCGTTTCATGAAATCACATCAGCGTTATTCTGGAGAGTCCCGGGAACAGCTTACCGGCAGAAACTTGTTCTCGAGCTCATTTACTATGAGTGGTGCGAGTACAGAAACTATTTCATGGCAGCATCCCGCTACAGTATGGTGTGGCCCTGTTCGTGTGGAGAGCTTCCATGCACTGCTCGACAGTCGTATTTTGCTGTTGTGAAAGGAGATGGGTCGTCCGATAAGTAACCGGTATTACATTCAGGTGGGGTCTTAAGCGCAAGTACATCCAAAGCTAGCTCTTGCATCTCCCAACTAGTAAAAACTTCGAGCTCTTTGACTTTGACCCGGAAGAGTACAGCGACAACAGCCTTGAAGTCCTGCATGAACGCCGCAACATGTATGGATCATTGGCGAAATATGAATACAAAAATACATGTAAGTATAAGCCCAAATAGAAAGGAAACAACTTTATTAATATAAAGTTGTGCTTGTGTTTGCTTGTTATTTGAGTCTTTGCTTGTCTTTACTTGTGTCCCTTTGTCTTGATGTGGCCCTTATATTGATAAGTAAGCTTTTGCGTTCGCTCGTGCTTCATGCAGTCTTATCTGCTTTTGTAGGTGCATGGAGCGAAAACAGACCCGTTGTTCTGGATCACAATCGCCCAGTGATTTCAAACACCATAAGTCCTTGTACTCGAGGAGCTGCTCACGCTGCCTTTGCTGTTCCTTGCTGCAAACAGGCGTGCTTGTGTGCGTGTCTAATTGTCGGTCTGTGTGTGTGTGTGTGTGTATGTGTCGCAGTGTAACTATGTATGAGTGGGTGGATGCATGGATGGATGGATGGATGGATGCAAGGACAGAGGCGTGATTGTGTTACGCACGCATGTACGTGTATGCATGCACATGTACGCGTATGTGTGTATACGTACGGATGTATGTGTGGGTGTGAACGCATGCAGGTGTGTATGCACGCGGCCTGTATGTATGCATGTATGTATGTATGTATGTACGTATGTATATATATATATATGTATATGGATGTATGTGTGCATATGTACGTATGTATGCATGCATGTATGTGCACGTATGCAAAAATTGCATACCTGCATGCATACATGCATGGCTACGCGCCTAACTACCTATCTACCCACTTACTTTTTCAGACGGGCACACAAAGCTTGAACATGAACCCTAAGAATTGTTTGGAGGATGCTTCTGCAAATAGAACAACTTCACGATGAGATCTGTTGCTGCGCGAAGTCAACCGGGAGATCGGCATAAAGTAGATTTGTTTTGCAAAGGGCATACATCTTCTTTTGAGGCTAGAGGATCTTGAGGCCCACCGACTATCATAGCTTAACCCTGCTGAACTACGAAAAGCCAGAAAGCGACGTGGTTCTTTGAATGGACTACCAAGACCCGTAGACCCTAGTCTGCAAATATTCAAACCCTACACTATACAGCCTATATACATACTATCATTACACCAACAAGTCTCCTCTGCATCATGCTAAGGGAAGTTCTGCCGCTACCCTCGTACGCTCCCCGAGAAGCCAGCTGGCCTGGAGGCGCATTTCCTCCGCCTCATGTGCACGCTGCTGGAGGGCCTGGGCAAGTGTTGGCAGGTATATTTCTGATCCAGACATGTGGATGAGCTGCGTTGGTTCAAAGCCTCCGGCAACGCGAGGGATGTTGCTTGGGCTTCAGTGGCTCTGACTGGCTTTGCACGCAAAGTAACTTAAACGCCAAGTGTGCCCCTCGCACTCAAACAGCGAGCCGCAATGCAGCTTCCAGCTTAGCCTGAAGGTTTCAGCAACCAACATACTTCTCATGAAAGTCATACACTGTAAGTATCGAAAGTCAACAGAGCCTGAAGCGTGGCGCGTGTGGTCTGCATCTGGTCCTGCCGCTGACTAGCAGACGACAACCAAGAGCTTGACCCCCACTGGCTGAGCTAGAATGAAGGGGGCCCCAGGACCTAGAAGAGTTTTTCAGCTGGTATGCCGAGTTCAGACTGCCCCGTCTCAGCTCATCAGTCTCCTCCTCAATTCTCTGGCAGCGCGCCGCCTGCCCAAGCGGCGGAAATAGCAGCGAGGAGAGTCGCCAAAATGATGTGGACTCCAAGCTGCGTTGCTGGCATGCCTCGCCTCTTGCAGCTCTGCCCTCGACTTCTCCAACTGCTGACCTCGTGTTCCCAGTTAAAGACTTGGATTTTAGGGTCCGCGGTGCTCAACTTGTTGGACAAGTAAGTGGATTTCTGCTCTCGCAAGACTTACAGCAAACCCTCATTGCAAGGGTCGACTAACGAACCTATCTGAACATGGACCCGTGCAGTGGACGGTCCACAGGAGGTCTCTGCGGCCCTGGCATGTAAAGCAGAAAGCAGCTGTCGTCACTTTCCACATACAGGAAGAGCTAGACGATGAATCCTTAAAACAGTGTTATGATAACCGAGGAGTCTCAAAAATCCACCAGTGCCAAACGCTCACAACAGCCCAATGTCCCAAGGTTGGCGCAGCTGAGAATGTCTTCGTCCTTCCACCTCGAAGGGTCACTGCCAGCGCTACAAATATGCCACGGGACGTGATGACCATCCTAGGCGCAATGGCCGTTGTGCTGACAACTGCATGACACGTCTTGCACGGTAAGAACACACGCACGCAGACCTTTCTATGTACATAGACATGCAAATGTCACAAGTACAGACACGTATACCTATGCATATGTACACATACACCTATCATACACATGTGCACATAAATACATGAGTACATAACGTACATATTTGTGTAAATTTACAAACATATGTGCACAATCTATATACCTATATATGTATATACATACATACACAGATCGGTACATATAGTATGTATCTTGTACACACATCAGAATCCCTGTCTACGACATACATTATAACATCACAGAGACAAACACAAGTGCAAGTACACCTATACACATGCACAAACAAAGAACGATGCATACATACGTACATACAAGCATACTTGCATGCATACTCACATGTAGAGACACACACACACGCGCGTGTACATAAATCTATGTATGCAAGCAGACGAATGTGCTTAGTAGTGCGAACACATAGAGACATATATTCACATACACAAACATACACGCATGCACGCGTACATACTACATAGGTTCATTCATTCATTCATTCATTCATTCATTCATTCATTCATTCATTCATTCGTATATACATACGTACTTACGTACGCCCTTACCTGCATACATACATTACGCACATTCTGAAGCGGATATGTGGACTCTTGATGGAGATGCAGTATCCATGGTGCAAATCAGCATGCCTGCCTCGCTTCCTCCTCAGCTTGAAGCGACGTGAATTGCTGAAGTCGCTCTTGAAACGCCTGTCACTGTCACTCCGAGCACAAAAAGGTCGTCTGCCATGGATTCGGTGAATGCCCTCGCCGCAGTTCCCTCCGCGGGGACCCCGCGTATTGCTTTGCTGCTTCGTTCTTCGGAATTTCATGAGGGTATGGGTGTGTAGATGATGATCCGCGATGGCGACTGCCGTCGTTGATTTGTGTTGGCAGATATATTGGCAAGGCGATGATAGTTGCTAAATGGCGAGGTAATGCGGAATAGTAGTGGTGATAGCCTGAGCATTTGCCATCGGCATCATGCTCGTGCTTGATCTGGTCGCAGTAGCGGGGGGGTGGGTCAGCACAAACAGGAGTAGAGAAGGCAGCACAGCAGCAATAAAAGCTGGTCCGGTGACAAGAAGTCACATCAGCGCCGGTCATTGAAGACAGCATGCCGCAAACATAGGCCCCCTACCCGCCCGCCAAACCGGCGGGGCTTTTTCACACCCCGAAAAAGTCTCCTCATGCTCACTTTCAGCTGAAGGTCTGTTTTTCGCGCCCTGTTTGAATCCTGAGATTTTGAGGGTCTAGAGTCTAGGGCAGAAGGAACAAAAGAATCTTTAAGACGGGCGGCAAGCAACGACTTAACCGGCCATGCAAGTTTTTTGTTCACGCCCTGGGTCTGGGGGTCTGAGGCCGAAGGAAAAACTAATCTTTAAGGAGGCAAAAAACAACCTACATAACCGGCCGCACGAGGTTTTTCTCGCACCATGGGTTTCGGGGTCTCAGGCCGAAGGACAGAGACACAGTAGTAATGGGAGGGAAAGGGAGGGTGACAGAGGGAAAGACAGAGAGAGAGAGAGAGAGACAACAGGAGAGACGGAGGCAGACCAAGAGGGACGGGGGAAAGCAGGGTGAGAGAAAGAAGACAAAGAGGAAGAGAGAATGAGAGACAGAGAAACAGAGCGACAGACAGACAAAGTGACGGAGAGACAGAGCGACAGGGAGAGAGGAAGAAAAGGAAGAGGGCATGGAAGCAGAGAAGATAGCAGGGAAAGGGCAGGTAAAGGAAGCGAGACAAAGGAACGAAGGGCAGCGGAAAGGACTGGAAGGGCAAGAAAGGGAAGGTAAAGAAATGGAGAGTCAGGGGGACCCCAGACAGACAGGCAGAATATCCGGCGCCTAACTATCATGCTTTGCCTCGAGACTTCGTCATGGTTTCAGTATACGTTGCGGGAGGCGGGCAACAGTGTTGCTCCGATCAGTTGGAGTCCGAAGAACCGCCAAGCGCTGGGGCCGCTGGGGCTTCAGGCTGCTGCAGACTGGATTCTTTCGTTCAGGGCTTAGGGTTCAGGGCACAGGGTTTAGGGTAGGGCATAGTTTGCAGTATGAAGTATCAGGCACAAATGTTGGTTTGAAGCAGGAGGAAAGAAGTAGGAAGCACCTTCCTCGTGCAATTATTGCTGCACGTGGCGAAAAAAGTAATTAAGAACCCTGACTGTCCCAAACTGTTGAAACTTCAACCTTAGATCTGAACACGAAAACCGTACAGCTCTTGGTCTCGAAGATATCGTCAAGTCGGTCAGCCTCAACTCCGCTCGCCAGCCAGGGGCGATCCGCACGAAAAGCCTACGAGGTGGCGTCTCAGGTCCAGCATTCACCACGGATGTCCGAACTGAGATCATGAAACATTGCAATGTAGATCCTGTCCTTCCACCGTGCGGGGCTAAGACATAACCGGCAACAAGTATGGCTGATACAGTACCTCTGAAAGACCTCTAACTGCCTAAACTCCAACTGCGCAGATTCCGCACATTCCTGCCATCTGTTTGCGCCTCAATCTCTGCCAAGATGGCCGCGACCATCGATCCGACGGTCCGATCGAAGAAGCCACTACCAGCAAGCCTGCAAGATCCGGAAGGAGCCAGGAAAGAGGGAAGTATGTTCCCGTACGACATCGTTTCTGAAGGAGGGCGAGCCACTGTCTGTAAGCTTCGGACTGCGGAAGAAACAGTTCCGGGGGTGGTTGCCGGACATGGGTCATGTGTTGAGGAAATTGAGCACCTGGAAGATGACTGTTACGATCATGACGGTGGTGGTTTAAGGTGCTGCTGGTGCTGGTGGTGCTGGGTGGTGCTGCAGCGTGTGCCGCTGGTTGCTGGTTCCGGCGGCACTGATGGTCCAGGTGGTGCTCACAGTGCTGGTGAGTTGTGGCAGTGCTGGCGGCAGAACTGCTGTGGCTTCGCCTCCGCGAACATGTAGTTTACACACACACACACACGTTTACAGTCCTCATGCATACCTTCGCTGGTAGCTTCTGAATTGGCCGTCTGCCTGTCAAAACCGCATAAGGGACCGCTCTCCGTCTCAAGACGGACTGCTTCCGTCCTTGATTCTTGTGGATACTTGATATCTGTCGCTTGAAATCAACGACAGCCCATGCAGCAAAGGAACTAAACTTAAACCCAAGTCTCATTCGAGACAGTTTTCAACTCTTTCAGCCAATGTGGCCATGGGCAAGAGCCTTTGGGCTTGCGGTTGAGCATGTCAGGAGGGTGGAGGTTGATAAAAAAAACTTAGGCCGCACAAAGAAAGGTAGACAGATAGATAGATACATAGATGGACTCATTTGACTGGTTGGAACTGACACAGACGACGCATAGAGGCAGACACATAGATAGATCGACAGATAGATAAACGATATGTGTAGTTTAAAGATGGGTAGATAGGCTGATAGATAGGCAGATAGGTAGATAGGTAGGTTAGATTAGAACAGTTTAGAATAGAATAGATTAGATAGATAGATAGATAGATAGATAGTTGGATAGATAGATAGATAGATAGATAGATAGATGGATCGATACATACATAGATAGAGTAGATTAGATTAGATAGACAGGTAGACAGATAGATAGATAAATGGATAGATTAGATTAGATTAGATTAGATTAGATTAGATTAGGTTAGACAAAAAGATAGATAGATAGATTGATTGACATGTAGATAGATAGATGCACAGATAGGTTAGATTAGATTAGGCTAGATCAGATTAGATTAGATTTGCTTAGAACAGATTAAACTAGATAGATAGATTAGATAGATTAGACAGTTTAGATAGATTACATAGGTAGATAGATAGGTAGATAGATAGATCGCTAGTTAGATGGATAGCTAGATAAACAGATAGATAGATAGCTAGACAGACAGATAGACCCATAGATGGATCGATAAATAAATAGATAGGTCAGGTTAAATTAGATTAGATCAGATTAGATTAGATTAGATTAGATTAGATTAGGTTAGGTTAGGTTAGGTTAGGTTAGGTTAGATTAGATTAGATTAGATAGGTACATAGAAAGATAGATAGCTAGATAGACAGACAGATAGATGGATAGATAGACAAGTGGGCAGATAGATAGATAGACAGATCGATAGACAGA
>CAJNDV010009724.1:12119-22310 GCA_905221635.1 Symbiodinium sp. CCMP2456
CATACAGACATACAGACATACATGTGTACATACATACAAACATACATACATACATACATACATACCTACGTACGTACGTACGTACGTACGTACGTACGTACGTACGTACGTACGTACATATATACACGCATACATACAGACAGGCATACAGAAGTAACTAGCAAGCGCAGATGTAGCCGTAGTAGTAGCAGCAGCATTGCTAGTAGTAGTAGTAGTAGTAGTAGTAGTAGTAGTAACTTAGTAGTAGTAGTAGTAGTAGTAGTAGTAGTAGTAAGTACTACTGTAGTAGTAGATCTGATTCCTCTGATTTGCGTTGTCGCCTCCAGGCTGGTTCGCGGTCCAACTTTGCGAGGGCCACCTGCACTCGAGAAGAGCTAGTTGAAATGCGCTCCGAACTGGAGGGTTCTTTCAGCATCGATTTCGCCTTAATTTTGCAGCTTGCGACGGTCAGCGTTGAACCGTAAGAAATAGACAGACCAAAGGCCATAGGCAAGTGTTCAAAAAAAGGATGCTGCTGATGATGAGTATAACCATAATAACAAAAAATACCAGAATGGAGCTGATAGTCCAAAACCGTGGGAACACCCATGTTCGGGATGAGGGGTGGTGGCCTTGTTCCAACTACGCCTAGTAGGCTGTTGCATACTGGTGATGCCCGTGATAGCGATGCCGCCAACTTCGATGACGAGCAGGTCACATCAAAACACCGATCATCACCAGTCGGGGCTTGCATGCCATGTTCGACGTTGGGATGGTTGCGTCCTGTTGGTGCTGACAATCTGATTCATGCTGCCGCTCCCACTGTGCCCTCTGCTGCATTTGCTGTTCTTGCCGAAGCTGCTGCTGCCGGTACTCCTGCTGCTCTTGAAGTGGTTCATGTTCTTGTTCTGGCTTGTGTTCATGTAAACGGATTGGGTCGCAGTAGCAAGATTCAACTCCACCCATGTTCCTTCGGTTTTTGGTAGATGTCGAGCTACTTCTCAGCTTCGCAGGTGTCGGCGCAAGTGGTGGCATCGGTGCTCGTAGTGGTCAGCACAAGCGAATGAGGATAACAGTTTGAAAATGATGATGACGACGGTAATCGTGCCCTAGCCCAACACTGCTCGCCTCCAGGCACTCGAGGACCCGTGCAGAGCTTCGGGCGGCCGACGGCTGCCTCAGGAGCTCGGGGCACGAGTAGAACATCACAGCTGTCAGAGCCATACTGCACCACAAGTTACTCCCGGAACCCGTCCAAGCTTCGAACTGTGCAGGTGAAAGCAGCTCGGTCACCTGAGAGAGTGCCGTCTGTGGTTTTCCGCATCTTAGCTTCTGACATGGCAATGTGGCAGCTACCTGCACCTCTGTGCCGCACATGAGTCTAGA
This sequence comes from Symbiodinium sp. CCMP2456, assembly GCA_905221635.1. Taxonomy (NCBI): domain Eukaryota; class Dinophyceae; order Suessiales; family Symbiodiniaceae; genus Symbiodinium; species Symbiodinium sp. CCMP2456. Next base: position 13,485 of record CAJNDV010009724.1, read on the forward strand.
TGTATATGTGTATTGATGTGCTTGGATTTCCTTCTTGAGTGGGATCTTGATCTCTGCACCAGAACCCGATAAGGATGGCACGATGTCAGCCACATCCTTGGTTGGCTCCTGCTGCTCCCTTGCCACAGGCAACATTTTTGGCTTGAGAGAAGGGTCTCGCAAAAGCTCAGAATCGGTCGCTCACTCCAATGTTGCAGTCTGCTAGTCTGTCAAAGTTTTGGGCTTCTGCGTCGATCGGAAGACCCATGTTCCGAGCAAGTCGACATGAAAGCTTCAGATTCCGCCCTTTTCCGCTGCCTGCGCTGGCGAAATCGGCCGTAAAGAAGAGCTGATGGACTGGACGGGGGTTAGGGGTTTAGGGTTTAGGGAGGGCCACAGTAGCTTAGATTTGTGAGTTTGCGGGACCGGCATCATGGACTACTCTCTGGCACGAGGTCAAGACAATCGGTTGACGAAATGCACGGTTGCAAAGCACTCGTATCTAGACTCTAGACAGGGACTGGCCACTTCGACATTCTTGCAGCGCAAAACTGACCTGCATATGCACTGGGAGACAGAAAAGAGGTGATCCATGCGAGCCTTTCTGCACGGCCAACGCCTCCCGGCAGTCGCCCACGCTGCATCAGCTCGAGCTTGGGAGGTCCGCTGCCGTTTCGGGTTTAGGGAAGTTCAAAGTCCGTGCTTGTTTTGGGCTGAATGCTGCATCGCGCCTCACCTCCTGCAAACGGCAGGAGGACAAGGCTCTTGACCGGTCAAGGCCTTGCGAGGCTTGATCCTCAATAGCACCGGACAGCCGCAGGTTGTGCTACTGGAGAGAGAGCCTGCGTTGATGCGACCTGTGCTCTGCCGTACAGCGTGTAAACTGGGCAACCTGTCGGATGTGCTGACCACGGACCACAAGCTATGCGCAGCTACCGGTATGCAGCAGAGCAACACCTGCAAGCTGCTGTTACCACTACGAGCCGATTGAGAACACAAGTGGACCTGACATCGCAGCACTGACAAGCGACAGCCAACAACAACCAATTCCTTTTTACCCGGTAGGGACGCGCACTGATACTGATGATCAACTCATTAACTGCAATGTCTGGGCATGCAGAGGCGGCAGAGGCCGGCGTGACTTCAGACAAGTGTGCCTAGCTTGGATTGTCGAACTTGGCAGTAGCTTGCCGGGGAGCACATGTGCAGGTGCTGTAGGCGAAGACAGCGAATCACATCACTATAAAGAAACCAGATGCAATCGGTACTCGGCCGTTACACGGGCACCATGTATAGCAAGCATACGACAGCAAGTCGAGGCATAAACAAGCAGTTCCATCACACATCGATAATTATTGTAAGCATTACATGATGCTAACACTAGTAGCAGGCCGGGTTAGCAAGGGCAGTTTGGATGGCTGGAAAGGAATATCCTAAGCTCCGCATGCCCGGACAGCTACATCCGCAGCTCGCAGTGACACGACAGCACTGCAGGGAGCGCGGCGGTTCATTATCTGAGCTGGCAAGTGGCAGGAACCAGGTGTTTCATGGTTATCCCGTACCAGATTCTGAGCACCCGTCTCGTCACACCTCTGCTTGTCCATATTCTATTATAACTGTTAGCCGAGGATTGCTGCCCAGACCTGCCATTGCATATGTACACCGGTAGCCAGGCAACGGTTGCTTCATCGCCCGACCCACCGTGCAGACCGAATCGATCATCATTCGGGCGAGGGTCTCTGGCTTTCCGGATTGGATGGAATCAGTTGCGGTGGCTTTCAAGGGCTCTGGCTTCTTCTGAAAAGACTCGAAGTACTACGACTCTGCCAAGACTCACAGCCACCGACATCCGTTAAGCTTCGAGATCTTACAGCTTAACAAAATCACTCTTCGACTCAACGACTTGTATAGCAGTTTACGAAGGTACAGTAGGACATCCTCATCGACTTCCCAGTCTATTCTGTGCAGTCTGCGTGCCCGGAGACTAAAGCTGAGCTCAAACCTGCAGAAGAAAGCCCTCGAAGATCGATCAGTTGTACTTTGCTAGGCAGATTTCTAGAATTCTACCTCACGCATCATGAGACTGCAACTATACGTAAATGACAAACTTCGTCACAAGGCTTCAAGGTCGTCAGAGTTTCGGCCGGAGTCGGGGAACGAATAATGTGCAGTTCTGCTGCTCTTTCATTTTGGGCCGCCTCAATCGGTTCAGTCGTATCTGCTCTTTCGTACACTAACCCGCTTCGATGCCAAGAGTCCCAAAGCTTGTTCCTTTCACCGGCCAGTCACGCTCGATTCGCGTCCTGATCGCCGGCCGAACTAGCTGAACCTCAGGAATTGACGCTGCTGCAGCCCAGGAACCCTCAACCCCTACATATCATGAACCTGAACCCTCAGCCACAAACCCCAAAGTCAAAGACAGAATCACCCTGACCCCAAACCCCATTTGAAGCTCCCTTCTATAGACAACCTATTATAGAAAACCCCCTAAACCCTAAACCCTGAACCCAAAACCCTAAACCCCAAACCCCTAAACCCAAAACCCCTAAACCCAAAACCCTAAACCCAAAACCCCTTAACCTAAATCGGGCAGCTGCTCCCAGACGAGGATGCCGAGCTCGAGGTCTTGCTGCTCCGGGACGAGTCTGGGAACGGATGTTGGGGAAGGGGAACTGCTAGTTTTTAGGGGTTAGGGTTCTGCGGTTCGGGGGGTTTAGGGGTTTGAAGGGTGTAGGGGTTAGGAGTTTAGGAATTTCCGTTGATTGTCCACTACTTTCGATGAGTTTGTACCACGCAAACGCAAAACTGCCGATTTCCCTTATCTTCTGGCTTCCACACGTACATCGACTGGCATTGACACACCTCGTCAGCATATGGCAAGGTATTTGCACAGATTGGACCAGAGGCCCTGACAGCTTCACACAACTTGTGGCAAACCGCTGGAACCTAAAATCACCACCGTGGGATGCTAGCAGGTGGGAGACTAGTAGCTCGGGCTGGGGTACAAATGCATTAAACCGTTAGGGACTCGGAGGCTTTATATTGGGAGGAAGCGATTGCAGATCGATCTACCCACTCCTTTTGACGTTGCCAGTGTTCAGTCTATGCACAAGGACAGATCGCCAACCCCTACGAAGAATGCGACCAACAAGAAGGCTGCTGGCTGCATAGAGAAAGAGCGGATTTCAATACATGGGCGGCATGCATAAATTATGAGGCGGGCGAGTGCCTGCAGGCCGGATGTACTCATGAACAAAGATGAAAAAGTACAGATCTGTTGACACATGTCTGGTGGCAAACAGCACACCTTATGTGCAGACATGTGGAGCCCAGTCGTGGGCATTGGCACAAGCAACTTTGAACTTCTGATTTAACAGCATGTGATGCCTCACATGAGCAGAATCTGAGTAGAACTTAACAAAGCCGTGTTGATTCTTCTCAACCACGCTACCGAAAAGAAGCAGGTTCTCAAGGTGCAGAAAAATCAACCAAGACCCAGATAAAACAAGGCTTACCCTTCACTCCATGATTTGGGGTTGATGTGATGATCGGCGACTTGCCATTCAGCCGAAGGGACTGGAACTCCGTGAACTCGTAGCACTTTCCTTCCGGATGAGGGCCATAGCACCATACCCAAACCCCACAACAACTCCGTTGCAGTCGGATGGACGCTGCAAACGTCCGTGCTGCCCATCGTAGGTAGTCCCGATTCGCAGACAAGATTCCAATCAGCCATCACCATGACCATGGCTAGGATTAATTATCATCAGCAGCACGGGGTCTTCGCAAGACAGTATTTTGCCAAGCCAAGCTTTTCGCCGAACTCTGCTCAACTCAATCTTTGGAGCTACAGTAATGGGCACTTCGGGTATGTTGGAATGGTAGGCTTCGTTTGGGGAGCGTAGAGGCTAAGGAATCGCGAACATCCACATCTTGGTGTCCGAGACACCTGTGATCGAGACCTGGCAGAACTCGATCGGCTGAGGGACCTTCTAGAGCTGGATGGAACCTGGCAGGCTTGGCTAGGCTGGACTGAGGCCATCCACAGTCGCTGCGAGGCGTGAAGATTCCATGCGCTTGTAGATGAACCCAAACCCGTCTTCATGCTTTTCATTGTTGACAGGACAGCTTAGCGAGCCAAAGCTCTGCAAAGGCCTCTGAGCCATCAGCTATCTGGCTGAAAGCGGTCAGAGGTGTTCACAAAGACCCCTGCTTCCCTCCGCTCCCCAACGATACCGATCCCCACACACCCGCCTGGGCCCACCCCTGGCACGATTGCAAAAAAAATCATAAATCACTTCATACAAGTATCCTCCACTCAGTTTGCCGGCCCATACCGGGCCTTCTTTTGCCCGATCCGCAGGGGGACGACGCGAAGCGTTTACACACCGGGCTATTTATGAAAGTAAGCATCCGTCAAGCGGCAGAACTTGCCGCGGGAGTGGATGCTTCCTGACGGAACTCGTCGGATGAACGCTCTCGGTGCAACATCTTCCATGAAGGATGTGGCGTTTGTGTGTGCTTGTGCGCGCGTGCCTGCGTGTGCGTGTAAAGCATGATTGTCGATGTGCCTGTGTTTGTTTGGGCGACGCCATTAGAAGCCGATCCACATAACCCGAACCACAAGCTTCTGAATGCTTCGAAAGCTTCTGCCGGAGCAGCACTTTCGGCTGCATCGGCTGCCGGGGGCGCCCCAGCAATTTTGCTAGGTGACGGCTTCCTGGGTCTCAGGAATTAAGACTTTACTACCGTGCTGCTAGGACTACTGTTATTCGCTACTACAACTTCTGCTGTTGTCGTCATCTTTTGGCATGAACGCTCGAATTACAGCTTCACAACCGTGGTTACTGCTGTTAAGGGTATAGTGAAAATCGCGAGGAAGCACGAGGTCCATAGACGTATACCTAATGTAAGCATAGTAAGTCTCATTACTCATATGGTTTGACATGTGCGGCACACTCAGTTTTTCCTTCAGAGACTCGTTTCAGAGTTACAAATGCACTGGCATATTCATAAGCCCACTTCCAAGCCGCCCATCCTACCGTTGAAAATGTGGAGCACATTGGAGCACTCGGAATTCGAAAGTACCAGTCGTTGGCCTGTTGGCAAGGCCTCTTATGTACGTTGAGGATCGTTGAGGGGGATACATGGGATAGGCCCCAAAGCGCAAACGCCGTCAAGGACCTGGAGATGTAGGACTGTGCAGACCATGATCCTGTCCTACAACCCCGGATTCCGTCCCCCGTCATCAGACTTATTTTCTCCAAGGCACACCAAAAGGGACAGTCGTCCGGCGCGGCGCGCCATCTGAGGCAATGGGAAGTCATAGATTTTACGCTCGAGTACGCAGTTGTTGTGCATGGAGACATGAACGCAGGCCTGTTTGAGACGTGGACACACTCTATACTTGACTTCTTCTGTAAACATACCAGCGTGGTGAGGTGCTCCCAGTCCCAAAATCTGCAGAACGGCCCGGCAGCCTTCTGAAGCCGCTGAGATAATCGTCGGTGTGACGGAACTGCCTGCCAGGGACCGCGAATTCCAATTAGCGGCTGAGAGGTCCTAAGTTTCCCCAACCCCTCAGGTACCTACTATATAGGGCACTGGAGCCCCGAGGGCCCTATATAGTAGGTACCTGGGGGGTTAGGGTTTGATTTCCCAAGTTCTTCCAGTCTTTGTGTTGAAAAGGCTCGCCATCCTGGAAAGGGCAATGACTCTTGTCATGCTTGTTGTCAAGAGTGTCACTCACTGACCAAAAGTACATAAAAGATTGCATGATTCCTACACATGATCATTCTTGCAAATCGTCCGCATCGTTCCGTGTTCGTAGTGCTTCACCGAAGGTTGTTGGGTCCACGAGACGACTGTCGAGAATTTGGTTCCGGAGCTAGTTCCGGGGCATTCAGTGGTCCAGTGCGTTTGGTCGAAACAGTTTCGGGAAGCGCAACCAAGCCGGTGCAAGGTTCAGCCTAGCACGAAACTGCAGCGATGTTCCTTCTCAGCCGTGAGAACCAAACCGAAAAACCGTTGCTATTACGCACTGCATTGCGGCCTGCATTGAGACCTGCTCAGGCGGGCGTGGGGGAGGCTCCAGCTGGCTTTGCACCTCTCGTAGAGTGGTCTGCAACGGAAGCTGCTCCCCATGACAAAGGAGCAGACTGGGAACTCGACAGCCATGCAGCGCGAACGCTCAACACTCGAGGCAAACCATGTGAACTTGCAACGATCGTTACGAAGAAAGCGACGATACATAGCACCCACGTGCTCTTGACTCCACATCCGGGGCGCTCACTTTCAGTGACGACCTCGTAGCGACCTCTTAGTCTTTGACTCGGACATCCCCCGGCCTCCCCTCGCGTCTCAGCCGCCTGCTTTGAGGCCTCTTCGAAGGGAACGGGAAGCAACGTGGTCTGTGGGGTTGACGGCACAAGTAGCTTGGAGCAGCTTTGATCTGCTCTCCAACTGGCCGGATCTGCGAATCCAGGTCACCAAGAGTTCCCATTCGAGCCAGGATCATTGCTGTTGAGGGTTTCTGTAGGGTGGCTTCACCTGTGAACTCAAGTGACATGACCGATCGTTGACGACGGTGCCAAGACTTGCCTCACGCAATTCTCGCAAGGCACCGTCCACGTGCAAGGACTCCTGCAAGCAGTCTCGCGTTAGAAACTTGTCGCGCTGTCTAATCATCTCGGCCTGAAGCATTAAGAACACTGCCTAGCAGAATCAGAGATGTGATGCTGCCACTTTGTAGTGATCATACCGGACGGAAGCCATCGTAAAGAACCCACAGCCTGGGAAAGCCTGACCATGATGGCTTTTAGGAAACATGTCCAATCGAGTGGCTTACATGCGGAATCCAGCTGCTAGCGGCGAAAGTATGATGCGTGTCCTGCGTAGCGGCACAACAGCAGCAGCAAAGCCAAATGTAGAGCCGAGACAAAATCGATCCGGGAATGCCGAAAACGACCTGAGCTGATGCGACATCATCACAGGGTGCCAGAGAAGCCCAGCTGATATCTAGCGAGCAAGTTCGTGCAAGGACCTGCAAGCTGCCGTACCAGGGCCCGCCCAGGACGCCAGCAAAAGCTTCATACTGTCTGAGAGGGAAAGGAAATCATGGCAATGAGCTGAATAATCATGACGAATGAAAAGGTTTCCCATTCCATTAGCCATTATTCCGAGGAGGAAATAATGCCAGAGGGCTCTCTGTTATTTCTTCGCGTGCCCCATGACTCGCCAGGCAGCATGCATCTTAACACAACCTACCAGACTCCCTTCTTAGCAGGAGTGGTGAATCCTGCCGACCCCAAGAGCCTGAAAGCCACAACTGAAGGCATCGTGTCAGCCTCTCCCACATCTGATTTCGCCCGGCAGCAGCCATACGAGAGCGCATGGTGCACCCCAGGCATGGCCAGCAAATGGGGCCAAAGAAGCAGCAGGCGCAAACTCCTCACGGAAATCTCCGTACTACATGTCAGCCAGGGCCACGGTTCATGGCTTGGACGTGCGCAATGCGACTCAACAGCAGCGAACTTTCAACTTTCCGGGGTGATGGGAAGCCGAGATGTGCCGGTGTCTGACGAGCGGATGCAGCTACCGAGACGTCTGCAGAAAGGCTGGTCCTAGCCAGTAGGGTAGCACGCCGCCGCGGTACCAGGTTGTAGGCATCCGGAGACAGGGGCAGCAGCACAAGGCGCAGAGAGTGGTCGTATCACCTGAAGTTGAAGTGGGTTTCTACGTCACCTCGGGCGCCTTTCCAGCAAACATGTAAATGCACCGAAACTACTTGATTGCCTCCAAATGTCGGGATGACAGAACAATGTAAGCGACCGCGCCGTTTCTGGATTGAGAACGAGTGAAGAGTAGCTGCAGAGTGTCCATTCTCTAAGATACTTTCGACAACAACGGCGAGCAGATCTACAAACAGTGGCCAGAACAGCCTGCCGTTCTGCAGAATGACAGAAAAACCGTCCCGGCGATAGGCTACAGAACGAGAAGGTTTCAGGAGCTGCTTGCAGGAGATGTCAAAGCCTAACCCCCCAGGTAACTACTACATAGGGTCCTAGGGGCTCCAGTACCCTATATANNGGGGGCTTAGGGAAACTAAAAGAAACTGCCCAGAGCTCAGGGGTCGGCGAAGGCGGCTTTGTGACAAGGGCGCCCAGCTGTATCGATGGCTCTCCTCGCCAGCAAGACAGGATGTGGTCGGTGCCGGTGGAGTCTGCTGCATGACTTCACTTTCGCCTTTCACCAGCGGAATCTGTCGCGTAGCCCTGATCGGCACCCGGGGGGGGGGGGGTATGCGACAACGAAGAAGGCCCCTGCAATGCCTCTCTGACGAGATCAGCAAGCTGCAGCTGGTTTGGCCAAGCCTAATGGAACCTCATGCTCATGGAGCCCGGTCCGGGATTATGTACACAGAGCGGTACGAGGTCTCGTCCCAGCCGCCTGGGAAGGCCAATGAGTCTCAGATCGCTATAGGTGCTACGAAACCATCGGAATAGGTGTCTAAGTGTTCCTCATGGCCTTTGGAAAATGGAGGATGGCAGCGTGCCATCGTTGACCGTATCACCTGCCTCAATCCCACAACCCTACCGGAAACCACACCTGAAACCGTCTGCGCTGCCGCGAGGCCGAGCTGAAAAGCTGCATGCGGCCGGACAAAGCAGCGATAATGGACGGCCGCAACAGCAAAAACGACCTTCCGAGTCTGAAGGTTGGGGGAGAGGTCCGCACACAGCCACACTCATGCTGTCGATTGCTGCCGGATCATCGTACTGTACTGAGAAGTACAAGTACAATTATAAGTATTGGCAGAAGCAGTCGTAGTTGTAGTCGTCGTAGTCG
>CAJNDV010009724.1:22429-24929 GCA_905221635.1 Symbiodinium sp. CCMP2456
AGTAGTAGTAGTAGCAGTAGTTGTTCTGGTGGTAGTGGTAGTCCTAAAGGAGACGCTGCACGATACGTGCTTAAATAAAAGCTCGGTGTTCAGTCCGAGTGGGATGCGTAGGACATGTACTAAGTATGAAGTAAGTAAGAGCGCATGGTATTGATTAGGAGGTTGACGTCGCAAGTACAGGAAGTTAGGTACGCTGCTTCCCGCAAGATGTTCCAATCAGAGCAGGTCTGAGAAAATGGACCTCTGCGCACGACATGAACCTTGCGGTTACATCTCTCTTTCCCTGGCAGAATTGACATGAACGTCAGACGCGGTTTACAGACCTGCCCCCCTCCTGCAGAAGCTTAGAATGAGCTATCCGAGGCCAGCGCAGAACAAACAATAAGGAAAGCAATGAGGGCGAGCACCATGTCCGTGGCGATTCCACTGCCCAACCTGACACAGGAGCACAATCGGTGCTCTTGTGAAGAACGTTAGTGTCAGCATCTGTGAACCTACCAACTCACGTGACGCATGCAGATCGGACATACTAGTACAGCCACGAAATTGGACCAGGCCTGCTTGCCAACTGGATCCGGGTTGCTTGCAGGAACCACACACCTGCTCCAGTGTTGCCGTGTTTCAAGTTTCAGCCTTGACAAGTACCTTCATGCATGAGGTGCAGTTTTCTGACTTGGACAGTCTGTCATCAAATCCGCCAGCCTTGGGCTGCTTCAAATTGTCACTCACAAAATCTCACAACTCTTGTCTCGGCTGCTCCATTGTGGATCCTGTAGGCACATCCTCAAGTTCCTCGGCCATGCCACCGAATCACAGCAGGGAGCCTTCGAGAAAGTCCAGAAAACCGTCGGTGTACGGGAAGCCTTGTGCTGGCGACATGTTGTTTGCGCAAGTTGGCGAGATCAGGTTACGCCGGGTTTGCTGACAGCCTACGAAATGTAGCGAGTATGGCCATGTCATGGCAGCGGAGTAGGGATAGCCGGCCCGGTACAAAGTTGTGACTCTTATGGTGATATCAGGAAAATCTGCCGCAGCATTCTCCAGTATGTAGGTATAGTCCGGCAGGCTTGTATTCAGGCTGGCGCGCATTGCTCACGATGCATCTCGGCACAGTTCAAGAGCTGCACAAGACTTGAAAAAACCGCCGGTGACAGAATTGAACCCTCCCAGTGGAAATCCCGCCGCCAAAACTTTAAACTATCGTCCTAAACCCTTAACCCTAAACCTTAAGTAAACCCTAAACGCTGCACCGACAGCAATCCACGGTGCAGGCCTTCCTCGTTGTCAACGCTGGCGTCACTTCCATCATCTGTGTTTTGGAAAACCTGCGCAGTTTACCCATAGGCGCAATAGGCCCTAAAGTAGTTCCTCTTTGGGATTCATATATAGAGTCCTATAAGGTAACTTTAGGTTTAGGATATGGGCCATGGGAGTCTACAGTAACATTTGGGAGTTGAAGAAAGTGCCAAGAAATTCACGCACTACATAAAGCAACTGTCAGCGTCTTGGGTACTATTTTTTTACCATCTAAGAAGAGCGGAATGGTGGACATCGCCTGCATCTCGAGCAATGTCATCGGGAAGGCATGTCGGAAGAGCAACCTTGTATGCAGCTATCCATGTGAAGAGTCGCAGCCCAGCTCGCCGAGTCGGCAAAGTGTGCGGCCGACTCGTTGTTTCTTTACAGTATCATGTCTTTGCTATTCCTTCATGTAAGTCTACATACAAATATCATACAAATATACCTCAACCGGCCGGCCTTGGCCAGGAAGTTATCCAGCTCTGGTGGGAGGGTGGCTGCAAAGTCGGAGGAGGGCACCAAGGTCAGGACTCGGCAGCGAAGCTGATAAACGTTCTCTGGGGTATTCGTCTGTTCGAGAGCTGCAGGGGCATCTTGGGCTTGGGGCGGCAGGGGTCGCGAGGCAGATCTCAAGTTCAATGAACTGCCCAGAGTAAACCTGGAGGGTTGGCACCTGCGCCAACATGGATTTGAAAATGGAATCGCTGAGTGAGCGGACGGATCTCCGAGTCCGGCAACTTGTGCAGAGATGAGATCCAGCCCGAAGTGACCTGGTGACCGCGCTGCTTGAAGTCAGCACGAGCACGTGCAAAATTCCGAATTTCTTCACTTCGTAAGCCCTGCGAGCTTGCAGCTGCAAGAGTCAGCCTGCCATGGAGCTGAGAGCTCGGCCTCATCTGCGAGTGCTGCCAGCAAGGAAGGAGCCTGTCGGTACTAGTGCAAGGGTATGCTACTACTAACGGTGCATAACCGCACGTAAGTTGTTCGCTCCCCAGCGTGTCCTACGAATTCCTGAAACAATCAAACTTACAAAACGAAATCAGGAATCCGGCCACATGCCCCAATTTATAAGAAAGATATCCAGAGAAAGTTGCAAATAAAGCATACAAAATCAAAAGACATGTCAAAAGGAAGGCCCTGCAGGGAAGGGCCCGTGGGAAGCCTGAACAGAGGAACCAAGACTTGATTTTTCCTTTGGAAA
>CAJNDV010009724.1:29929-38041 GCA_905221635.1 Symbiodinium sp. CCMP2456
GTTTGCTAGCTTTCCAGCTGTCTACATGGGGCTTACATGGTTTTCCAGGTACGCACATCGAGCCACATATCTTGAGTACCTGTCTTTGGGAATTGCCCCTTTCTACATTCACGGAATTAACAGAACTTTTAATGACAGCTCCATTGTCCAAGCCATACGCAGCACCGATTCTACAAACCTAGCGCAATGGAGTGTCGCTAGGCTTAGATTTGAGTAGTTAGCCTTCTTTGACTTAGACTTCGGGGAAATCGTAACTTCCGACAACAGGAGGTTCAGAAGATTGGGATAATTTCCCCACATGTAACTTCTAGTATGAACACACCCTTATAACTTTGAATACACCATATATATATATATATTTATATTTATTATTATTATTATTAGCTATCTGCTAACTATAGCCTGTGCTGCCACTAGCGCTTGCCAAGCAGCGCTGGCATTGGAAGGTTGCTGGCGACAGCTCGCCTGCACAGCTTACCAAAAGACATGGCACCATCATCCGCAAGGTCTTTCTCGGAAGTTGCATTTCCCGGCAACGCTGGGCGCAAAGGGTAGTATTTAAAAGGCCAAGGCTGATTTCCGCGCTCCTCAAACTGTCATGCCATGCCAAGGTTGCCAATCGTTTCCCTACTTACCAACGCCAGGGACGGTGCAGGTTGTTACAGCTGTATTCCATGCACTTCATGTGCTGGAATCGTGGAAGCTATATATCAATATAGATCACAGGGTTCAGCACGACACTGCGTTGAACGACCCGGCACCTGTGCCACTGGTGTTGCAGCGCAGCAAGGCCACTGTGGGCTCGTAACCTGTGGCATCCTATAGCCAAGGGGCGCGGTAGCACCATTTTCCCTCGACCGTCGACAGTTTGCTTTGACACCAGAGCGTTTCGGCTACTCAAGGCGACAAGGAAAGTGGTAGTGGCAGTGCGACAAGGCCCGCACCCTCTATGCATGCAGGACGACAGCGGCCGCCGATGGGAATCTGGAAACCCTCCGCGCAGCTCGGGTCCTCGGAAGAGCACACCGATCAAAAGCCCTAAACCAGGCGCGACAACGAGCCATGCAGAGATCAATATCCCTTCAATAATGAGCTTCACGAGGAGCATTGGTTAGGGTTGTGCCTCATCCCGCAGCTTTCCGCTGCTCGCCCAGCGGACGATAGCTCTTCAAGATTTGTTCGCTCTGTGCTCGTGTGGTTGCATCGTGGAGTCGTAGACGTAGAGGAAAAAGACTCACCGGAATCTTTCTGTCGCCCTGCGTGACTAAAGGGGGAGCAAGGAAGTTCAAGAAAATAGGAGGCACCACGGAAAGCTGCAAATGGTTGCGCGCGTTGACATGCACCGATGGGTGAGCAGGTATGACCTATCATGAGAGCAACGTCTATGACCCTAAACGATTCATTTAGACCTGTCGAAGATCGAACCCCCGGTCAGCTCAGCTAGGTTTGATCACAATTTTACACATTTATCAATATAACCTGTATTGAACATCCATCTTCTCAGCAACTGAACATATGCCGCTCTATTAGATGACTCTTCTCACGGTGGCGGTCATCGTAGCGATGATAATGATCAAAAAGAGGTTGAGGACGATGGACGAGGCTTAGGACGATCACCGTCACGACAACGTGCAGTAGTCAACAGTCAGGAACCATGATGATGCGAGGATGGCGCTGCTGAAGATCATGGTAGTTGGCAGCGATGCATGCCTCAAAAATAAAAACCGTCTGTGCAAGAAGTCTTGCAAGCTCATCTCCAAAGATTCTCTGAGTCTCTCTAATCCATCTTATCTTGGAGGGTACATGGAAGACCCGCCATACGAATTATAATAACAATCATAATCATGAGAAGAACATTACTAAGAGTAATAACAATAAGAGTCTGGAAGGTGTAACCATAATTTTTCTGAGCCCTTGATCCACATGTGGCCTGGGCCAGACCCACTCCCAACGGCGCAGAGCAGGGAAGGCTTCGAGGCGGAAGAGCCACCTTGAGAAAGTGCTCTTACCGAACTTGGTTTTGGGTTTCAGGGTTTTAGGGCTTTAGGGCTTTAGGGTTCTAGGGTCTGTTTTTTTGAAGGCCCGCCTAGTGGTGTTCGGAACTTCCCACCCTGAGTAGCTCCCGTGTCCGATCCCTCACCCTTGTCATCCTTCGGCATACTCGTGTCTTCCAAGTGTGTCGAAATTCCCTGCTCCCGCCCCCTCCACCAGCCCATGCTAAGGTTTGGGCTTGGGCCTTAATAATTAGAATAGGGTTTTGGGGCCACTATACTGTACTTATAATAAGGAACCCCTCAAAGTTATATAGGTAATTTAGGTTTAGGGTTGATCGGATCAAGGTTGGAGGCACTGCCAGCAGCAAATCCCGAAACACTGGAAGTCGAAGGCAGGAGCATGTAGGCCTGTACAGGGGCACATGATCTCGGTCTCGTGCTGCAACAGAAGCTATCGAAAGTTAAACACCGATTTAGACTGTGGCCTTGCCCTTGCGCCCGTAGTACTATGGTTCCAGATCGGAAGGGACTCTGCGAGAGGAAAGGCGTGACGGCCAGACCGCTCCTGTCTGGGTCATTCACGCCCGTGGCAGTTAGGGGGCTTTTAATCCATGTCTTGGGTCGGTCTGTATGGAATTGTGCTCACTAGACTCGAATGGCTGGGAAGGAGGGTATGTTCCGATTGGGTATTATCACGACCCCTTCTGCAGATACCTTGCAGGCTGGACATCTCAGGCATGCGCGCAAGAGGTTGCGTTGTCCCCCGGCCGATCCTCGCCTCAGGGAGCAGTCATTTTCTCCAACCCCACTGCCCCTGTGAGAAGCCCTTGCTGCGGTCATGCGAATCCTTGCACCAGAACTTCTCAAATCAGAACCTGCATTTAACACCAGTCAGCACAAATTGCAGAGCAAATGGCTGAGAGGGTTGGGTATGTGACTAAAGCTTGCAGCAGCTCCGTTTGTCTTCGCAACAGCATATACGACATGCCCAACAATCCTCCAAACAGTCTACATTGGAATTTGCTGATATTGGCGACGAGAGACAGCAGGTCGCTTTGCAAGCAAACGTGGATGGCTGGAAAATTCCAACCTGAATGCAAAGGCAGTGAGGTTTACAAGCACTTCACAAGCTTCGCAGGTGTTGCGATGGGGCTGCAAGTTCCTTCACGCTGGTGACAGGCAAACTCCAGGCCTCGCAATGGAGCCGCGCGACCGTCGGTGCGAATCCTGCCGCCATGATATGACCCGGGCAAAGTGCATCCACTGTCAGTTATGTCTCAAAACACCCCCGAACTGCTCGCATTGAACAGAAATTGGCAGCACGAGCCTGGCGCACACATCGCCTCGCATGTCCTGCCGTGTGGCACGGCCCAGCCACCTGAGCACTGGGCAAGGTTGTCTCTGTCCCTTTGTGGACTCTTCGCACGGCGACGCCACATGGAGAAGTATGGCTACTAGTAGTAGCTAGTAGTAGTAGTAGTAGTAGTAGTAGTAGTAGTAGTAGTAGTAGTTGTCGTCGTAGTAGTAGTAGTAGTAGTAGTAGTAGTACTCCAGCTACGTCTGCCCACTGCCTTCTGAGAGCAGGGCTTGCACAAGCATCTTCGGCGGCATTCAATATGCCTGGCACCAGGGCCACGGACGTGGAGTCGCTCTGGTTTGCATGCCTTGTTATTGGGATCCTTTCCGTTTGGATACGAAAACATGGCTATGCATATAGATATATATATATATATATGTACTCTGTATGTCTGTGTGTATATACATGTGTATATATATATATATGTTTGCGAAACATTGTAACATGCTTATGTGTATATTCAGCTGCTTGCATGCATGCAGCCGGTGGAGGCGGCAATGCCTGTGTCTGGCTGGGTGGGTGGGTGTTGCGGGTCGGGTGGGTGCAAGGGCGAGTGAGTGGGTGGACGGGTGGCGGATGGGTTACGTACGCATGTAGGTATAGGCAGAGGTCGGTACGGTGGGCCAGTAGGTCGGTAGGCAAGTTGGTGAGTGGGTAGGTAGGTGCCTATGCATACATACGCAGCATATGCATGTATGTATGTATGTACGTACGTAGGTATGTCTGTATGTCTGTCTGCATGTGAGATTATGTGAGTATCTGTATATACATAATATATATATATATATATATTTATTTATTTATTTATATTTATTTATTTATTTGTTTATATGTACGTATATGTCTCCCATGTATGTATGTATGTATGTATGTATGTATGTATGTATGCATGCATGTGCAAATATGTATATATGTATGCGTGTACATATATATATATATATATACAGATATATACATACAGTATATCGTGGAGTGAGAGCCCTTGGGGTTTGATTGCTGCAGGAGGCCACAAACCGAATGCCTCCAGCTGATGGAGGCGATTCGCTGGCGGCTTCCAGCAAATTAGACCCTACAGTAGTCAGCATTGCTCTTCCGACTCCCGTCAGTTTTTAGGACCTTCCTGACGAACCTTTAGCTGTCAAGACTGGTAACCCGACAGCTCAAGCCAGCGTTCAAAGGCTATGGAGGCCTGTTCATTCGCTCTGCACTCCTGGCCTTTAAGGGGTTTAGAGCTGGTTCTGCAAGCAGGTGCAGCAGTCAAAGATTGTGACCCTGATCCGAGGTGCCTTGCGGTGCTACGCAGGGCTGCGGAACGCAGCCAGAGAGCTGGAAGAAGGCCGCCTCCTGTCTAGGGTTTGTTCAAGGTCTGTTTAGGGTTTAAAAGGGTTTGCAAAGGCAGGGCTTGAGAAAGCGGTTACAACATCGCGTCGCATTTCTCGCGTTTGATCAGTCATATCTTGGCACGAGTGTTCGCGCTGGTTGAATTGAAGTATGTGCAAGCATTGAGATTACGTTTGTTTGTTTCTCGCACCATGCACACAAACACAAACACACACACACATATATATATATATATACACATACGCACACGCAGAGACACACATCAAAATGCATGGGTATGTCGATGTATATATATATATATTTATTTATTTATTTATTTATTTATTTATTTATATTTATATTTATCTGATCTATTTATCTATTTATTTATTTATTCATATGCACCTTTCAGATCGCCGTCGTCCTGCCGACTCTACTCATGACAGCGATGTCCGTGATCTGGCGCTGTTGTTGTCGGTGCTACCGTTATTCCGCAGTCTTGCTTTCTCGGCAGAGCCAGTGTATGGCAACCTTACTAATGCCAGCTACCCAGCTGGTCTCATTTCGATAGCAAACAGAAGAGGATTGATTGAACGCTCGGGTGCTGGCAGCTGAAGTACTGTCTGCTTCGCTGGTTTGCACTGGTCGCAGAAACCGTTGTGAAGTTGACATTGGGTTGGAGCCTGTAGAGTAGAGTTCAGGCCCCGGGCTTGGGCTTGAAAGATCTTAGCGGTTTAAGGTCTGAAAAGACGGTATGCTTGACTTTCGATGAGCCTGCTCAAACATTACTGCAGCACAGACGATCAGCCCGTTGCGCTAACATTAGATCCATCACATCATTCTGCACTCAGGGTTGCTCACTACAAGGCTTGTGGAGCTTCGAAAGCTGGGCTTGGCTTTAGCGCGGCCAGGCTGCTGGCGGCATGGGGCAGACAGCTCGTGGGCCCTGGCCTGGCAGGAGAGGAGCAGAACCCCAGGGCTTCGATGCTGTACGGGCTCAGGAGATTTTCGAGGAATCGGAATCGAGGCTCTGGTGACGGGACGACCCTTTCACTGATGCAACTTGGCCGAGGAACTGAAACCATCAGAGCCCAATGAGAAGGAAGAGATGGTGAAACCAACGGACTTTGATGTATGGCCGCAGCCGCTGGATTCTTTTCGTGACCGGACCCCGACAAGAAGCCCCAGATTGCAAACCCCTCAGCTGGCCTTCCACCAGGTAGCCGTCGGCACATGAGACTTTGCAGTCCTTCAGAATGCCGAGAGCCACAACCAAACTGGTCCCAGCCCGGATATCTCAATCTGGCAGCCACGAGGGGTGTAGGATGCAGTTTAGGTTTTCGGGATCAGTTCGACACCACGTAGGAGCTTTGACTAGACTTGGCAGATGGCACATGTTAAAGCCAGCTGAGTCCTTCTCCAGCAAGGGCCTCTCCGTGGCCAAGCACGCTGCGGTCAAGTATCCTGTCGTGTCCTGATGTGACATGGTAAACCATGTGCAGCCTGCAGCCTCCCCCATGGCAGAGCTTTTGCTTACGAGGCTAACTATAAGCACAGACTGCACACCGACACGGGTTTCCTGGCCGCTTCAAGCTTGAATGTGGCCCTGGTTGCTCAATCATACCACCTTGATTTGCATGACAAACCGTGCAGCCACCCCAAACTCCCGGCTAGTCTGGCCACCTGCGGCAGAAAGCAGGTCCATTCCAAGCTCGCCCTGTGAACTGCGCTCGGATCCTTAGAAGCTGCAAAACTCGACCATTCTTCAAATGGCAGAATGGTAATAATCAATTGTTGGTTTGCGGATGTTTCAGATCTGAGCCTAGCCGCGTCCACTGACAACAGAAAATCGAAAACCACTTTCCCTTCGAACGGCGACATCTGTGAGCGATGTCATGTCAACTCTCGGGGCCCTGGGCAACGGGTTTAGGGGTTTAGGGTTTAGGGTTTAGGGTTTACGGAAACAGTTCAGTGCAAAGGGATCAATTGCTAGCAGCATATTGTACTCTGCCAGGCATCTCCCGCCACGGGCAGCAGCAGTGCAACCTAGGAATTGGAAGCCGTAAGTTAATCCCCGGTCCCCATAGATTAAACATGTACAGGAGAAGCATTTCGGTGCTTGCGCCGGGATAGACCTAGGACCTAAAAACAGCAGCCAAACACGCCGAATTCTTCGCAGCGAGTTTAGGGTTTAGGGTTTATAGTTTATAAGGGTTTAGGGACCCTGAACCTTGAACCGCTAGAGTTGGCGTTTGAATATGTTTGAATCTGAAAGTCCCGCATCACAGCCAGCTCGTGACTACGGCGTAGAACGGCTGAAGCCAGCCGAAACCCCTCCCCAAAATGATCAAATACAGACAATGAATCTAATGATAATACATGGTGATAACAATAATCATATGAAGAATAATGCTCATATTTAACAATAGTAGTAGCATCTGAGAGATTAAGGCATCTCACCATCACCTCCCACAACAAACCGATCTCACAACGAAACGAGAACATCTTCCAAACAAAGGCAACAAAGGCATCGCACCATCGGCTCTCACAGCCAACCTCTCACAACAAAACGTGGACCCTCACAACAGTCCCCGAGTAGTAACGCTACTAGTTACTCATTTTGATAACCATAGGTAACGGTAACGGCACTCGTAATAAAGTACATATCATCACTGGTTGGTCTCCAGGCCATGTGTTGGACTCAGAACAAGGTGCCCGATCCAAGTGAGGCAGAAGTGGCAAGGTAGGAATCGACTAAACCCCAAAGCCGATTAGTCTGCCAAGTGACAAAGACGTCAACGATCTAAGTCTAAACCCCTGAAGGCCCGGCCTCGTTTTGGCGCAGGTCCACTAGCGTAGCATCGGCACCCACGCGACCGGCAAGCACTTGAACGGGGCCCAGGGTCACGAGCCTGCTCTCGGTTGCAGGGTTTGGGGTTTAGGGGTTTAGGGGTTTAGGGGTTTAGGGTTTAGGGTTTAGGGGTTTAGGGTTTAGGGTTTCGGGGTTCGGGGCGCGATGAAGTACACGAGCACGCTTTTAGCATGATATACGTGTCTACGCATGTACGAAGATCTTGATGCTAATTTGAAAAGAGCAGTGCATTCGGCTGGAAGAGTGTAGACAGATATAATTCACAATATATATATATATATACGAGTATATATATATATATATGTGTATATATATATATATGAGCACATTCTATGTATACGAGTACATACATGGTTCTAGTTGACATGTATGTCTATGTATACAGACCGACAGACAAGCAGATGCATACATACGTACATACATACATACATAAATACATACATACATGCATACATACATGCATATGCACACATACACATACATATACATATACATATACATATACATATACATATACATATACATATACATATACATATACAGACTTATCCGCCGACCCCGCTGGGGCG
>CAJNDV010009724.1:63045-74666 GCA_905221635.1 Symbiodinium sp. CCMP2456
CATCCTTCGGCACATGCAAAAATTTGACTAAGTCTTCTTCACGAAGAACTGTGACGTCGACTGCAACATCCACGCACGAAGCCAAAGTCTTTGCTGCCTCCACGAGCCCAGCTGCAAGCGGGGGTTCCCTCGTGGTTGTCTCGACCGTGGTTGCCGCTGAAGTTGCAGCGCACCTGGCTTCGTGTAGCCGGAGGCTCCAGCCAAACCCCTTCACCCCAAATATTCCCACGCTCATGCCGCAATGGCGACAGCGAGCTCGAGAGCAGGGGGCCATGGCATTGGCTCGTCTCGCTGACAGGGACACTCAAAGTGGAGCCAGGTAGAGCCTGAGCCTGAGCCGTAGCCATGTAGCTGCGTGGGGTGACCACTAACCGAAGGAGTTGCCTGCTGGGCGCGGCCCCTGTCTAATCTCCTATCTTGGGTTGGCAAGCTCAATGGACATAGCTTGGCCTCAGTATAGCATCCAGCCTTTCAGGTTGTCTTGGGTGGGGGCGAGTCTACGTCAAGCCGTCATCTTGCGTGCTTCAGCTGAAAAGCTATAAGAACGGGATCCCGTCTCCCGTCCTCGCAGCTCGTAGTGCAGGTGGACCCCTCCGGGATGAAACTGCCCTGTGGTCGGCTGACAGGTGCACCGGCTCTGGAAGATCACCAAACACTAACATGCAAAGTCACGCAGGCCAGTGCGGTGTTGTGCTGTCACGTATCTTGGAGGAGGGAGCTTCTTTGCGATACGAATCTCGATCATAGTTGCCTTCAATTGCACTCTGCCTCCAGGACAAGCTAATCCAGGAAAACCCGGGCCTCAGCACAGCTGGGTGCCAAGCCACCGGCGACCGGGCTGGGCGCTGGGCAGCCGAGGAGGAAACGCCTGTGTGCGAGTTCTTGTGAGGACGAAAGGGACGACGATGACGGGAAACAGGATGAGGATAAGGATTCCGAGGAGGAAGAAGCAGCAAAAGTTGAAGTCGCTGTAGCAGTGAAAGCGGCATGCAGCAGTAGGGGGTAGTAGTGGTAGTAGTAGTAGTCGTCGTCGTCGTCGTCGTCGGCGTCGTCGTCGTCGTAGTCGTAGTCTTAGTCGTAGTCGTCGTAGTCGTCGTAGTCGTAGTCGTAGTCGTAGTCGTCGTAGTCGTCGAAGTCGTACTCGTAGTCGTCGTCGTAGTAGTAGTCGTCGTCGTCGTCGTCGTCGTCGTCGTAGTAGAAGTAGTAGTAGAAGTAGAAGTAGAAGTAGAAGTAGAAGTAGTAGTAGACGTTGAAGTTGAGACGCTTGAGGCAGGATGTGGAGCCAGGAAGCAAGCATGAGGCGATTAGCGTCGACGGTAAGAGAAACGGTTGGCACAATTATGGTAAACACTGCCGTAGTGCTACCAACACCTCGACCAGCGACTACCACCACCTCAAACCCTCCTGACATCAGCAAAATCCATGACGAACACAACAACAGCCAGTGCCACCACTACTACTACTACTACTACTACTACTACTATCCGGTGTCCCTTATAGTGCGTACTTGTGAATTGCTTATAGAGGTAGATCAGCTCATGGGTTCAGCCGGACCTGCACTCGAAGCTCGGTGGCGACAGCGCGCCATCCTCGCAAGTGGGGTAAGCTTCTCGGCTCATCCCAAGAGGGGAGGGGAACCTGCTTCGAGAACCCCATCCCGCAACCCGTGGCTCGGGCCTCAGGTCCAATAAGGCGCTCAACCAACATCAGGCCAAGAATAGATTCTGCTAAACCCCGACCCTCAACACTCTAATGGCCATAGACGAGAAGCGTAGCACTCGAGGCTGCCCACGGAAGGAACGTAGCCGGCGGAACAAGACCTCAAGTTTCTATGAGGATGGCTCGGACTTAGGATTTAGAGTGGCTGTTGCTCTTGGGCAGCAGGCTTAGCAGCAACAGAAACAGACCAAAACACGAGCACGATAAAACGATGGCCGGAATAAGAGGGGCAACATCGAATCAGGCAAACAACATAACAGTGCAACCAATCTGTCGTGCAGGCTCCCATAACCGATCCCAAGTGGAGAACTGTCCTGAACATTGACACCAGCTTGCCTGATGTGATGTCGTGTTCCTACCATCAGCGCACGGTTGTCGGTTCAGTCTGCAGGATATTAAGCAGGACAAAGACCGAGCCACAACTCCCTAACCTGCGACCATTCTCATGAAGGGGCGTTGTGCAACGGAGGCTGTGGCCGATCTCCTCTCCCTCCTCGCACGCTCCTGGGTCAAGAAACGAGATCTATAGCCTGGCGCTCGCCAGAGGCCTATGGATCCTGCATGGCAGCGTACAATGTGCCTACAGATGTGACAAGGCCTGCACAGCACCTGCGGCTGCATCAATGCACTCTGAGTACACCAAGCAACCAGAAGGGTTCGAAAATTGTACATCTGCCAGCGGAGCAGCTGTACCTTGAATCACTCTTGTGCGACTGTCAAGCCAACCAATTCAAACTCAGCCAGTGCGAGCGATGCACAGGAAACCTATTATCAGAAGGTCAGCTGCACAAACTAACATGCATACCAACACGTCTGTATACACATGCCCTAGAAGGGGGAGCCTATTTCAGAGTGCAGTCTCCTTGCACTGCAAGCATTGAACCACTCAATGCAACCAGCCCCTGCGCCTGTTCCGTAGGATTTGAGGTCTGAATCCTTCCAAACCCGAAAAAGCTCACTCAAGAGCACCCAGTGTGCCCGCAACCCTAAACCCTGGTCCATCGCGACCGGTCGCAAGAGCGGCCGCACGTGAAGCTCTGAGGCGAAAGGGCGCCGTCGGAGCAAGACCTTCGAGCACAACAGTTGGATATGCAGGTTCATTCGAAGTGAAACAACACAAGAGTTGAAGGACATACTTGCTTCATTGACAGTCGAGCACACGTCTTCACGTGTGCATATATCTGCATATATATATATATGTATTTATTTGTTTACATATGTATATATATATATATATATTCTATGTACCTCTCTGTCCCCGAAACTATTCTGCTCTCTTTCTTTCTTTCGCCAGGGCTAGGGTGAAGGGGTCTCTCTCTTTCTCTCGCTCTCCCTGTATCTGTCTCTAGATATATGTATATTATATATATATATATACATATGTATATATAACCATACGAACCTAGCGAACGTCACCATGAGAATCCCCATCATGTTTTGCTAAGGACTTGGCAAGGCCGTGGGGCTAGGCGTGTAGCCTGCTCGAGGGCAAACACCACGGCAGTCCTTCAACAGAGAAGGAGAGCTGAAGATAGCTTAAGCACCTGTGAGTTTTCGTCGCTACAGCTTGGGGCGTACTTGTTAGTTTGGACTCTCTGTTTGGAGAAGTCGGTGGCTGGAAGATCCTGCGATAGCCAAAACTCGCAATGATTCAAGCCATTCCTTTGCCGCAACCACTGTTCCTCACTGCGACTGCCATGGGCTTGGCCCAGCTGGAATCCTCCAAGTACACCGAATGCGTAGGATCGTCGGACAGATGCTGTTGAAGCACTCTCAGAAGGACATTACTTTCCCAACTCAGATGACTTCGGACTTCGCGGTCCTGCTTTCGAATCCTCTCCTTCCTCACTGTAGGGTTCCCGCTTGCCACAGAAAGCCACGCAGGGCATCAGGCACATTAGTCTGCTGGCAAAAGGCCAGCGGAGTTATCATGCCAGCCCATGCATGACTCCGTGAGCTACCTGTCCAGTCCCGAGGAGAAGCCCATGCAGAACACACCTGCCTGGCTGTGGGGAACAGCTCCGCCCAGCTGCTCACAGAGCTCTCCCGGCGCAGCAACGTAACCAATGCCTAAAAGCACACAACAGGGATTTTGTGACCTTGTGAGCTACAGACTGTCGGCGGCGAAGTGTGTCGCTCAGCACACTGTGCCGGAAATCAAGTTCGACGCTGCAGACACCTACAGTGTTGCACAGTCTTCGACACTCCGGGACACAGGAGTTGTCTGAGACAAACCAGGCACTAAACACCCCAGCGCCCGAACCGAAGTCTCAACTGGTTTTGAACTCGCCCACGGTGCCGAGGTGGAAGGCTGAACTCGGAGCGACACAATCCTCGCGTCGTAGAACAGGACCATGTGTTCGGAGAGACATGTTTAGGCATGCTAGCTTTGAGTTGCCTGTCTTTGGAGTCCAAAGCTTCCTGCCTAAGGCCTTTCCCGGTCGACATGTACTGCAATTGTTCTTGCCCCAGCTTCAGCACACCAAAATCACTACCAGCACAGCATCAGGAACAACACATGCGCTGGAGAAATACAAAGCTCTCGTCGCTCTCCACCTCCACAGCTCGGTTTCGGAGGGAGCGGACTTCAAACCGAGTCTGTGCAACTAAATTATACAAGCTGTAGCAAGCTGTGTAATCTGACATTGCGGGGGTGGGTGTACAAGAGCCGAGAAGATCAACCTTTGAAATGTTGACGTCTGGCCATACAGCCATGCAGGGTGACACGCAAACAGTAGGAGATGTAACCATTGGTCCTGCGCCACTTGCACGCAGACGAACGCGTTGCCGTTCGAAGCAGATGTAGCAAAACTGCCCCTCACAGCTCAGGAAACTGCGAGGTCGAAGGTCACTTGCACTTCGAAATCATGGGCAACTGTGTCGTTCCGCGCCATGCTGGCATGACCGTATAGCTGCGATTGCGTGCTGTCTTTAGACGACGCACCATAGGACCAGGTCTCGATGAGACAATGCAGAGTTGTCCACTGCTCGGCTCCCTGGAAAGAATACGCTCAAGCAGCCCAAGAGACGGTTCCCTGCTGCCTTCGTGCAAGTAACACCCCACAGATTGCAAAAGTAAGTGGCCTCTCGCACCTCGCAGAAGAAGGTTGAGGCTCGAAGCCTCTGAGAGGTTACGAGTAGAGCTAAGAAGAGTGGGGATTGGACATGGATCTTGCAAAGGTACGCGAGTATTTCAGGGCCTGTGGGAAGAGTTAGAGTCAAAGACTGCAAGATGGGAACATCAAACTGTGGAAAAGTCGGCTCTAGCGAGTCAGGACTCGACGCATTAGCACAAAGTTCACAAAAAGCCCCCGCATAAGAAGAGCAGCTCAACAGTAGCAATTTGCGGCCAAGGTGCCGAAGTTGCAGCGGAAGGTGCACGTGGCCCCGTGCAGAATCGACAGTCCCTCAGCGCAAGGCCTCAGCTTACAGCTCCTCAAAGCCATGCTTCCAGAAACGGTTCAACTACCCCAAAGGGTCCAAGTACTAATATGGTAGCTACTTTGTAGGTATTTGGACCCCCAAAGTATATACTATACTATAACTTGGACCCTTTGGGTACATCATGTAGGCTCGCTTGCGGGTTCTTCGCAGCCCAGAGCCACGCCATGAGGTCCCAAGCTCAGGCTGCCACGGCAAGGCAGCCTGCTCGGGAGCCTCACAAGTAGAATGGTACAATTTTGCTTTCTTTGGAGCCAGAAAAAGCCCTGCAGGCTCGCGAAAGGCTTGTTGGGGCTTCAGGGCACAGGGCCTTGGGGGTTGCAGGCAGCCAACTTAAGGAGAGCAGTGGCACTTCGGCGTGATGAAGCTGTACACCCTGGGCCCCGAGCATTTAGGCGTGGACTATCGAAACTCTCCAGTCGCCTCGCTGAGGAAGCATGGCGGTGCGCAGGAAAAGGTGCTCGGCGTCAATATACCGTCCTCGTGGAAACGACTTAAACGACTAAAACATCCTGCGAGCATGGAAGGAGGTCTCGAGGTTTGTTGTTTGTTGGCAGTGGTGGGGCTCAAGATGCAGCCAGTACTTACACTGTGCCTCCAGACCTTGATGTAACAAACACACAAACACACACGCGCGCGCGCATTCTGCACGCTCCTATGTCCTATGAAGCACAAAGGATGCTGTGCCTTCCGTGTATACACATGAGATCCACTTGCACCCGCACAGTGGGACATGCAGGGAACGAGGCAAGGCTGTTCCCTCCTAAACTATGATGGTAGCGGTACTCTGCCAGCCCCTTCTGCAAACTACAGCAGCACGCTGAACAATCAACCCTAAACTGCCTGGCAGCGCAAGGTAGGCTCCGTGGCTGTGAAGAGGGCCTGGGTTTGCAAATCGAGCACCGAGGAACAGTTTGAGAACGTAAGGCGGAACTGCATATGGAGTGGAGTGTATATAATTGTATACACGTACGTACATACGTACATACATACATACATACATACATACATACATACATACATGAATCCACGCAGAGGTGCACAGTGGTTTGCCTAGGTTTCTCATGTATTCTGGAAAACTACCCTAATTACAGATATACATGATTATGTATGTAGTTGTATGTACATATAGCAAATACATGCGGACGCGGATGGGCAGAAGAAGTTGCTGGCTGTGGAGACATGTGTGGACCCAGAGAACCTTGTAAATTTCTGGCGAGGCTCTTCGGAACAACGCGCTGTGCACACGCCACCGTGCACGATGACGTTACCTTCAGGGCTGCAGCATGACCAACCGCTAGGTCAGCTGCAGACCCATGCGGCGGGAGAATGCGGGCAAATGATTCGGCACAGCTGGCTACTCCAGGCACATGCACACACACACACACACCGACAGTGATGCATCATGAGCTCGCTCAAAACGGAGGCTCAGCCATATCGAACTCCTTCTCAAGTCCTTTGACAACGCACGATTGACCGTTTGATTCAACCAAACCAGGGCAGCCGTTCATTCAACAGCCGCTGCACCTCAATTTTGTATGCTCACAATCACTTCGGAAGATCCTCAAAACTGTCTCAAAGCCCCAAAACACTTCAAGCCTCGCCTTCCACGCAAGAAGGGTTTGAAGCCCCGAGGACAGAAGGAGCTGAGCACGAAACTCCTCGCAAACGACGTGTAGGGGCATGCAGGGGCCCGTGGTGAACTGAGCTCACTTGAGGAGCCTCCGAAAGCGGCCGGTCCTTCGAGGCGGCAGTCGTAGCTGGCCGGTTCCAGACGGCCCGCAAAGCAGCTGAGGTAGGGCACCTTGGCCAATGCGGGGTCAGCAAAGCATCCGAGGCCGGAATGCGCATCTTTCACAGGCACCAGGCCGTGCTAAGCCACACTCCAAGCCAAGCCGCTGTCGGCGCGTAGCCAGGCAAACAGTTTGGCAAGCAAAGCTTGCTGTGAGGCACGTGCCAGCCACCTGCTGCAAGCTTGGCACGGACAAGTTTGCACCGCAGCACTGCAACAACTGACATGTTGAGGCCTCAGAACAGCACGTCAATCTCGAATTGCTGTTCTGAGGGAATGTGACTCGGAGCCCACAGCAGTTCAGGGCCCACTCAGACGGAGTGGGAAGCCCACGAAGTATGCGTATAGGCATGTACATGCATATACACACGTTATACTGGTTTGCGTTTAGAGTGTGCGTGTGTGTGTGTGTGTGCGTATACATATATGCATATGTATGTGTATACATATATATATATATTATATGTCGTAGAGCATGCATGTGTGCATGCATACATGCACTACATACTACATGTAGTATTTACATATCTCTGCCCATAAACTGAAACACGTCGTGTGCCTGTCGGGTCGCAGCCTAACGTCTTGATTTACTTTGTGTGGGCCGCGAGGGCAGGTCGCCACAATGCCGCAGCAGCTCACAATCTTAAACCCTAAACCCTAAAATCTTGTCGAAGCCCTAAATCTTTCATATGGAACCTCTCTGTATCCTGATACTGTACCAATCAGGAATCTCAACTTCACGCAATGAATCTCATTTTGTAACCTTAATCAAGTTTAAACAAGGACAAACCACCCCACGAGCCTCGGCATGTGGGTTGCGCCGTTGTCTCGGTACACATCGGCGCGGCGCAGCCCAAAGGAATGCAGCTGAACCTAAGCTCCATTCGGGTCTGACTTGAGCCTTGCCTTGTGGGCTTGAGATTGTCTCCGGGAGGTCAAGAGAGTAGTAAGAACATGCCACTAAGTTGTTAGAGAGGCGGAGCAAAAAGACGAGCTTTTGTCACAAGCATGTCATGATAGGAATGATCTGCCAACCAAGGAAGATGGCAATCGTAGTGTTCACTCATGATGACAATGTTGTGTTCATAACGAATACATAACGAAACGCATGGATACAAATGAGCAGCACTGACGATCATGAGACTGGTAAGAATCACACTGACGATTATGATGCTACTAAGAATCACGCTGAGAGCGATGACTTGGCTACTGTGGCTCCGAGCCTCTCGCACGTTGCAAAAATCATAAACCATTTTTGAAAGTTGCTGAATCCAACCTTCTTTGACCGGATGCTGAAATCCGAAAGCAGGCAAGCTGCGTCCGTGGCTCCAAGAAAGGCAGGGAGGATTGGTCCGGGCGGAAGGCGCACAAGAGCGCGGGCACCGTGGCCTTCAGAACACTGTCCTACGCCTGCTTGTTTTTTCATGGTTTGAGCGTTGGGGGACATCCCCACTCGAAAACCCTAGAAAGTGCAGCTGGGAAGAGCTAGCACGTTCTGCCGAATCAGGAAACTTGGTTTCGTCCTATGACTGCTTCGGGATCCTATGACTGCTTCGGACAGCAAACTGCATTTAGACTCTGAACATCCTCATTCTCTAGGAGCTCTTCCCAACTGTTTGGCCATACTCTCACAGCGACGACGACCGCTTCCTGAGAACTCAAGCCTTCGGTCCGAGACCAAGCCTTATCAAGGCCTTAAGATCAAGTTCCAGATAGCTTTGCAAAGCCCGCACATCCTACCTCACGAGCTTAATTATAGAGCGGCTTGGGGCCAGGGGGGTTAAGGTTTAGGATTTCTGGTTTTTGGGTATGCGGGCACCCTATTCCGAACAGCTTCGGGCCTTCACTGCTTCCTTCACACAGGCATAAAAATAACTTTTGGTCAGTTTGCTTAGATTCGAAGAACAGTCAGCCTTGCCCGTTCTTTCCCTGTGAGATCAGCAGGACCCCTCTCTTCGAGCTGCTGTCCAGGTGCTGCAAAGCCTTCTGGGCAAGCAGATGTGCAAACACCACCAATCACGATGCCTCAGCTGAAACACCTTCCCCACCTAGCGGTTTTACTGCGCAGCAACTGCATCACCCACAAAGCATAGGTTTGATGCTATCAGTTATGGCAAGGATTTATGCACTCTGGCAGTCATAGCAGTCCTGGCTGCTTCCTTGATCACCTAGTGACTTGCTCATGGGCTGATGTAAACATTTGTAATCGATGTCATACCGAAGTTCGGCCCCGTTGCGGCTGCCCTCGCGGCAGCCAGGTGTCAATGCACCCGGTGCTGCTGGAGCTTGACCTTGCATTCGCGGATGTAGGGCTTCTGGCTCCACTAAATTACACGCTACCAAGTCGCAAAGCGCATCGCAGCCCAAGAACTCGAATTGCCCTTCCTGCTCTCGGCAGAAGCTCCTGTTTCGTGGCAGTCTGCTGGCACTAGTGACATGATTCTGATACCGCCATGCAGTCGCCAAGCCTGGCAGCGAAGCGCTGCCGGGGATCTGCGCAGCGAACAAGGCACTCATCCTCAAAAAGGAAGCCTCGAACATGAGGATTTCGGGTTAGCGTTTGTGTCGCAGCTTTTACATGACTGACTGGTTGTGAGTCTCGGGAGTTCGCGTCTGCTTATGCCGTACATCGCCAGCAGATTTCAAGCCCACGAAGACCAGATTCGCCCAGCCGATGATGTTTCGACTATTGAGATCACTACGACTTTGGTGCACTAGCCGTAGACATCTTATGTTGTGCAACACCGATGCCACCACTCTCAAATACAAAGCGAAGGCTCCGTCGGAATCCTCCGAGTCAGAGTTGATGACACAGCCGCTGACCTTCGAAAACACTCCAACAGGGAAGCCTGGCTGTGCGCACTTCACACTGTCATAATAGGATACCGCAGGACGCAGTTTGGCACTGATGCTCCTGATGAGGGGAAATGTGGAACAGAATCACGGAGAGTTCGATGATCCACGGTCAGGGGACGACCATCGGACCGGAAGGATGCTGAGGATGCAGAAAATATGATGATAAGAATAATGACGATGATGATGGTTGTGAAAAGGTACAGCCTGGAAGGATCAATGGGCAACTAGCACAACTGGTGATAGTCGTTGAAGCAAGTCGCAGTCGCAACAGCAGTAGTAGTAGTAGTAGTAGCAGCAGCAGCAGTAGCAGCAGCAGCAGCAGAACAGGCTGCCGCTGTATGCTGACTATGGCATGCTAGTATTGTAGGGCTTCGGGTTCAGACGGCAATGGTTGCTACTGTAGTCACTAGTTTGCTTGCAGCGACTACAGCAGCTCACGAAATCCCTGTGACAAGGGGCATTACACCAAAGCCTCGACCAACAATGCAGGAACCACTTTGCTTGCTCCGAGTGGCATCGTAGGCAGTGAGTGCTAGTGACCTTCACTGGGCAGCGGGAAGGCCGCGAAAAGAAGCTGGGTCTGCAATACTTATTTCTTGATGCTAGTAGAGTAACGATCGACTTTCCAGGCCACTTACCTGCTCGCCGGCCCTAGTCCCATGAAGGACTTCAGGACTTGTAGCCCTAGCTGCATGATGTGGGGGTTTCCGAAAATAGGGGACCCTAATATAGTACCCTAAATAATAGGATCCTTATTATAAGGACCCCCAACATAAGGTACCCCAATTTTTGGAAACTCCCATGTTGTTTGGTTCACACCAGCCGGGGCCTGAACTGCTAAATGTCTGAACGCGGTGCGTGCGACTTCGTAGACATGCAAGATTGTGCCAAGTTAAAGTTTCAAAACGAATGATGCCAAACAGAAGCCGAAAATGAAGTCAGCTAACTCCGCCACTGAGCCCCAGAAGTGGTAAATTCGGACTCCTGCCCATGTACTGCGCCGATCATCGAGACTACGGACTGTTGCTCACTGCTAAACCTCTTCACAGAATAAGACATGTTCTGTCTTTCTTCGACATATCTTCTGACTATCGCACTGCATCGGACGCGTGTACCATCACTTTAAGTTTAGCACCCGGGACGAGCATCATGTCCTTCGAAGACCAGGAACCACAGGCTCTGCCAAGGTACGCTTCTGGGAGTCGGCACCGTTTGCGCTGTAGGGTCCAGAGCGTGCCATCACCTCAGCAAGCATCGGAGAATGTTCGGAGATTTCAGAAGTAGGGC
Source organism: Symbiodinium sp. CCMP2456 (assembly GCA_905221635.1). Lineage (NCBI taxonomy): Eukaryota > Dinophyceae > Suessiales > Symbiodiniaceae > Symbiodinium > Symbiodinium sp. CCMP2456. The sequence continues at coordinate 74,141 of CAJNDV010009724.1, forward strand.
GATGCCATTGCATGGGCTGGCTGGACGTGGCATTTGCTATGGTGAACCTCATCACGAGTTTGCTGTCCGTTGTTCTTGAGAATGTGGGTAGACTTAGCAGAGTTTCCAGAAGGCTCCATCGTAGTAGCGATATAGTCAGCAGGAGTTAGTCGTCTTGGTCGACGTAATACGAGAGCAGCAGCAGCAGCAGCAGCAGCAGCAGCAGCAGCAGTTCCAGCACCAGTGGTCGCAGCAGCAGCAGCAGGAGGAGGAGTAGTAGCAGAGTAGTAGTAGCCGTAGTAGTAGTCGTCGTAGTAGTCGTCGTAGTCGTAGTCGTAGTCGTAGTCGTAGTCGTAGTCGTAGTCGTAGTCGTAGTCGTAGTCGTAATCGTAGTTGTAGTCGTATAGTCGTAGTCGTAGTCGTAGTCGTAGTCGTAGTCGTAGTCGTAGTAGTAGTAGTAGTAGTAGTAGTAGTAGTAGTAGTAGTAGTAGTAGTAGTCGCGGTTAGTAGTAGTTAGTAGTTAGTAGTTATTATAGTAGTAGTAGTA
>CAJNDV010009735.1:10466-23519 GCA_905221635.1 Symbiodinium sp. CCMP2456
GGTTTAGGGTTTAGGGTTAATTTCGGGTTTAGGGTTTAGAGTCGGTCTCCGTGCATACAATCAATCTACCGCTCCTCCCCCCTCGATTGGGATCTACTGTTGCTACCTCTGCCGGTGTGTGCCCTCCCTACCTTGATTTCTCACATGTGCATATACCTACACATCAAGTTAAGTTTAACACACATGCATGCATATAGATAACAAGAATATATACATATATACATATGTATATGTATGCACACACATACATACATACATACATACATACATACATACATACATACATACATATGTCTATGTACTTGTATATGTATATGTACAAGTATAAGTATAATGTATATGTGTATGTATATGTATGTGTGTATACACACACATACATATATATATATATATTCGTATGTATATATATATATATAGATATACATATGCAACGTACAACCATAGACGCCGGGAGTGTCAGAGCGTTTTTCGAGCTTTTATCGCTCTCCAAGACTTCAATAAACATGCAGCACACCCAATATTAGTGAGAACAGAACACACATACCACCCGCTAACACGAACAGAGTAATCCCAAATGCCAGAAAAGGCTTAACAACAGCAACAGTAACGGCAACAACAAGCAAAACCAAGCGATAATCGCCAAAACAGCAAGGACCAAGATGATACCATCAAACGAACATATGCCAACACATACGAAGAACACCTGCAATCATGTCTCCAGTCCCCGTAGATCCGGCGCCAACTTGTGGAATTCATCGAAATGTTGGTTTTGTTTATTGAGGGGGCTTCCCGCACGAAATTGCGTGTGCACAGGCTCCACAGGACACGATATTCGCGTGTATTGCATTGCAAAGGGGCACTGTGGCTGCCGACTGTCCAGCGCTGGCGGTGGTATTTCGGCGTTTGAGGCTGTGTAAAATACATGGATTTTTTTGTTTATGTCTGTATATATATATATATACATGCATATGGTGTGTGCGTATGTATGAACATGTGTAGTGGTGTGTATGTGTCTGTACATACATATAGATATGTTGTATAGATATGTTGTACACACACATATACATATACATATATATATATATATATGACATCTAGCTTTTCGGCATGAAAGGATTGCTTGGGCCGCAGGCTTTGCCAGCTGGCTGGACATGGGAGCGCTGGCAGGTCGTCGACGTCAGCCATTTGCATGTGACTGGGGCTTTTCATGGTGGGCATGTTATACTTTGGTATAGGTGTAAACATATCCAGCGATATTGGTACACATGTTTGCAATCCCGACAGTAACATCTCAGGTTTAACTCAGGATTTTGAGTTTAGGGTTCTTCGCGCTTGCGCAGTAATCCTAAAAGAACCACCGCTTACATCTTGGAGCCCAAACTCTAAATTCAAAATAACTTCCCACCCTCATGCATCGTGGTGTTTCTTTACATAGAACAAGACCGCCGACGGCGTCAACCCGCACGTTCCAGGTGGTTGGACCTTCAATGGCCTGCGGTGACGAGGCTGTTACTGAAAATGATTGTTGCCTATGCTTCTGTATATTTTGGGTTTAGGGATCTTTCCAAGAAGATCACAAATTGGAATGATTAGAAAGCCCAGGTGAGGGACCGACGAGTTCAACGAAGTGGCACACGTTAGCAGTGGGATCAATCTCCGCCTTCTCCTCGCAAGCCCCGCGAGCCTTTCAAACACAACGTGAAGCATGCGGAGGCAATCTGCGTGCCTGCTTAAACATACTGTCTTAAACAGGCCCGTTTAGTGTACCCACTTCGACGGACATGGTGCGGTCAAAAGAGTCAAAATGCTGTCTGTTTTTCTACACGCTTTAAGGGTTTCGAGTTCAGGGGTTTAGGATTTAGCATTTAAGGGTTTTAGAGTTTACGGCTTCGAGTGTGTATCATTGGGGTTTAGGGTTACAGTTGTCGCTACAGGCGGTCGGGTTTCGGATCAAGCCTAAACTGGAATTTCCAACCGCCAGCAACAAAATCGATTCTTATCATATCTGCCCCTGTGCACGCTGCCCCGAGCTGCGATCAGAAGCGATACGGCCCCAAAGCATGTCGTCGATTGATACTGGACGCACTTCTAGTAGTTTTCGCCACAGGATGTGTGACCTGACGAGTAGTCCTGGGAAGGGCTTGGTTTCAGCCTCTCTGTGCCAGAAACCCAAAGCCCGAAACCGTTGTGTGAAACACCAGAATAGTCGGGAACTTTGGAAGCAAAACGCAGGAGCCGTAGCCCATAATCCAAAAGCAGGCCCCAAAATCCAAAACTTTTCATCCCCAGAAGGCCTTCAACAACTAAACCCTAAAAGGGCTTTGCACTTAGGGTTAAAACTCAAGCTCTACGCAGGCCCTCAAAACCCTCCAACCATATCCACCTTGAGGCGCAGATTGGCTGCCTGAACTTGTCCGACAGTGCTATCCGAAAAGCGGGCTCCACGTATCGTTCTGCTTGGATCATGTTTAGGGGCTCGATCAGTGCCAAAGTCTAAGAAATATCAGTAGAGTAGGAACAAGTTTAGGTATTTCTCCTTGGTAAAGATGAGTGAGATGATCGGCAACAGCAATGGCACTGTCCTTCCCGTGCTTCGTAGCCAGACGGCGAAGGCACATGACATCTGTGGTCGCGCACGGTCCGTGTACAAACACTAGTGTTGGTAATCATGATTTTGGCGATGTGGCATAAAAGCTAATATCTTGAACCAGGCGCTGGCCTTGCGGCGAAAGCCCAGCGTAGTATGAAACAACAGACCAAGACATAGTAAATTCAGTAGACATAGAATAGACATCAACAGCAACAGTAACAGCAACAGCATTCAGCAGCAACAACAACGACGACAACATCGTGGCCGTCGCCGAACCCTTCTGCCATTGAGAACAACAGCAACAACTGCCGCGGCAGCAACAGCAGCAATTGCAGCTGCAAAAGTGCAGCCACGGCAGAAGAGGTAGCAACGTCATGAAAGATAGCTTAACGGCAGCAGTAGCACCATCCCTAGCACCACCACCGCCCCCCGCCGCCACCACCGGACTTACAACACAAGCTTGCGTGAGTTTGTGGTCAGGTCTTTGGTACCACAGTAAGGAAACCCACCGGCGTTCACGTTTATCTAGTTATCTTTTCTTCGGGCGGGTTTCTATCGGCCAAGGGCAGCAGTCGAATGTTGTGCTGTAGTTCTCGACGGTTATGGGCTGAGGCCTCAGCATTTTCAAAAGCCTTCCTCATTGTAGCTATCGTATAACACCCAAATACCTGGTCTCATAGCGCCCCATATGTTGGCAATGCTGCGAACCAGTTGTCTGCAAAACTTGTCATCGAATGCTTTCCCCCTCTCACGGTGCTGTCGCAAGCATCTTGCTGTGGGGTATCCTGAGGCATTCCCGCTTGAAATACTGTTGCTTTGTCGGAAGGGCCATCCTCACATGTGCACGCATGCAGCGCCCTGAACCCTAAACCACCCAAACTCCTTCTCCCGAAGCCGCGTACACCAGATCCGGGCAATGTTGCCTGCTTCTTTCCCACCCACGCCAACAACCCCGGCGACAGCTCCTTCTATGAATACCCTAGACACGACTTTTCTCATGGCGCTTCGCGTGACGCCTTTGGGTGCAGCCCAGCAAGTTGGCCGCCGGGCTCAGAGATGTTCGTTTTATCATGCAGCTGAAGGAGCTTCAGGCTTCTACCATGTGCATCGTGGCATTGCGCGTTGCAGATTCGCTGCATGGTTTCCTGTCTTAGTGTGTCTTGCGGTAATATTTGAGGCCTAGTTACAAACTACATGTGTGTATAGGTGTGTGAATGTATGAATGCGTGAATGAAGGAGTGCAGGAATGAAATGAATCAAAGAATCAATGGATGAAGGAATGAAATGAAAGCAATGAATGAATTGATGAATGAATGAATGGAATAAATGACATGAATCAATGGATGAAACAAATTATTGGAAATTAAATTAAATGAAATCAATGAGTGAGTGAATGAAATGAATAATGAACGAATGAACGGATGCATGCGTGTTTGTTGGGTTGTATGTATGCAGATACATCGGTATATAGGTATAGGTATATGTATGTACGTACGTATGTACGCTTGCACGTATGTCTGGGCTGTGTCTGGGTGTCTAAATGTATATGTGGATGGGGGGTCGTATGAGCGCTGTACGTATGTATGTAAGTATGCATTTAAGTATGCATGTTTGCACGCACATANNACACATACACATACACATGCACATATCCATATACATACACATACATACATACATACATACATACATACATCCATCCATACATACATACATACATACATACATACATACATACATATATGACATGTATGTATGCATGCATGTATTTGTATATATATATATATATATACAGATATGTATATATGTACGTATATGTATGCATATATGTTTGTGTATGTATATGTATACGCATATGTATGTATATGTATGTGCATATGTGTATGTGTATGTGTATGTATATGCAAATGTATGTACATGACTACATTTATACGCAAGTATATTCTGTGTATGCATGCGCGTATATGTATGTGCATGCATGTATACGTATGTACATGTACATATGTACGTACGTTTGTGTGCACGTATGTATGTATGTATGTATGTATGTATGTATGTATGTATGTATGTGTGTGTGCGTGTTGATGGATGCATTCGTGTACTTATACATCTATGTATTTCCTTATGTGTAGTAACATGTATTATGTGGTTCTATCTTTGTGCGCCTGTACATATTGATAGAGATAGTAATACAGGTACGTGTGTCCATTGCCTTGTGGCGGTAGTTATTCATCTATTTGTGTAATGAATAATTCGCACCATGCGGACAACGCATCTGCTTGCAGGTGGCAGGATCGGCATTCGAAGCCACTTTCAGGCTAAAGGCCCTTCAACTGGTTTCTGAGGATGCAACGAACTGGAGTGGTTGAAGCTTTTGTCACCTGTGCATGAAGAGACATCTGACCTACAGTAAAGCGATGGACCCGACCCTTTTCTGAATCCGAGGTCGTAGCTCAAGCGGTCTCGAAGGCACTTGGAAGTCGCAGTGGCAAGCCAGCGCGACTGACAAACACAATAATACCACATTGGATTGGGCAGGTTCGGAAGGCAGATTGAAGAAACCCGACAAACGCCGCTTGTGCCCCTCAGCTGCACGCGAGGTATGTGCAGTGCCAGAGCAGTGTGGAAAATCATGCACCGGCACGTCTTGTCAGAGACAGTTCTTGCAGCAGCAAAAGGAGACTGTGGCAGTCGCATTTGACATTGCCAGGCTACTGGTGCTAGTCGAGCGGAGTTGTCCTTTGCTCCTCAGGTCAGACAGGGGCCTTGCAGCGTGCTGCGCAAAGCCAGTCTTACAGCTGATTCATCCTGGAACAAACACCCCGACCAAACACTCCACTCGTCTCGAAAGCTGGAACAATCAACCGAATATGGTGTTTCGATTCGTGGCAAGCCAACTACAAGACAAGTCAGGAAAGTGAGACAAATGATCTGTGAGACTCTCCACTCTGCTCTTGTCAAATCCAAGGTACCCAAGCCGGCTGCCACGTTCGCTCATGATGACATCAAACGAAGTCATCATCCATCGCAGGCTCTGCTCCTGAAACCAACCCAAAGAAAGCCCGCCGCCAGCTGCCATCTAATTGCTCTTCACAGCACTCCTGCTGGCTCACCTTGAGCTTTAGGCACAGTGATATGGGTCGCCAACAGCTGCTCCTGCCAGGCGACCCAGTCATGACACGACAAGCAATATTTCACACAAACCATCGAGTCCTGGATCCACCGCATAACGTCAGCATAACCTTGCTGCAGCGATGAAAAGTTCATACATGACACTCCTGTCCACCAACAGCATGCAGCAAATATTGCACCGTAGACGACGCTTTTTCGCGCAGCATATTTCCGCTGCAGCTGGGATCCGCGGCTGCCAGGCTTGTTCAAGCACTTTCAACCTCAAGGCTTCAGACTCTGAAAACGAGGGAACACCAAGAACTCCACATTGTTCGACAGCACCTGTGCAAAGATATAAACACTGCAGCAGATGGCAATATACAGACCAAGAGCTTCTGTCCCTGCAGCACCGGTCGTGCAACATGGCGAGGTTCGATTCAGGAGGCACTGCCAGGAAAAAGCTTGCACACGCGAAACACATCCACCCGTTTGACAGTTGAAGAGTGCTACGAAGGGCAGAGTCCGATGATTCAGGAGCGAACAACCAAAGGGATGACAATAAAAACACGAGGACTAGCTTCGGGGGCCCCATCAGAAGCCGCAGAGCCCGAGACCGACACTTGCCTTCCCATGTGACCCAAGCCCCGAACAGCCAGCATCCACAACAACAGACTCCAACCGAGGAAGCCACCGACTTCTTCTCCGCGGGTGCGAGGGGTGTCGTCTCAGAGGGTTTCTCCTCCCAGATGGTCTAAGTGAGTGGAACTCCGGTAAAAAACGGAAGCAGAGTCCTGAGAGCACTGCTCCCTGAGCTTCAGATGGCTCCAAAGGGCGATGCCACAGATGGTGACCTGGATCATTCTGACGATCTCTGCTGTTCAGCGACCCTGAGAAACGTAGGGAGCTGGCAGTGAAGCCCATGTACTGCTGGTGGGAAATTGGATCACCGAACACCAGGCTGGAACTGGCCACGATGGTGACATCCTGGCCACACGCAAGCAGACGGGAACGCAATGAAAAGACAACAATTGAAAAACAACTGCCTTCACAACACCAATGATCACGAAGGCGAGGGCTGAAAGTCTTTTGAGGGTCAGGGCGATGAGCACGTTGAGGCAGAAAGCAACTGCAGCATTCAGGAGGACGACCCACCACATGTTCACGAAGTCGTGAAAGACTTCCGGTGACCAGGTGGAAATGACTCCGGCCATAAGCGGAACCAAAGAGAACGGTGCTTGAAAAAGGACGAATGTCAGGACATCAAGTTTGAGGCCTGCACCAGTGAGAATGATTTCGCCCAGCAGGTTTTTGGAAGATTCCGCGACTTGCGATGACAACTGAAAGACGAGGCCCAGCATCTGGAATTTGATCTCTCCATGGGCACAGATGCAGCAGCCGGTGACGACGATGGACAGAATCATCAGCTTCTGCCAGCTGAAGGTCTGTAGCCCGAGCAAGCAAGATGCGAAGAAAATGAAAGCAATATTGCCCTGCTTGCAGAACTGCAGGAAGGCAACGCTAGAGTAAAAATATGCCTGGTTGGAGCAGGCCAACGCGACGGCGAACAAGACACCCAGTGGCACCAGATATCGCATCAACAAGCCTCGATTCTCGATGGCCTTGCTCATCGAAGGGTAGATGGACGGCGCAGCACCGTACAGCATCACGGAAAGCATGGTCGTCATAGCCATGTGCACTGCAGTGAGGTGCAGGGCGTGAGGAAAACGACCTTCATGCATCAAGTACTTGTTGAACGTAATGAGTCCTGCCGAAACCTCAGACGCATGCAAGACATCTCGATGCTTCGTTTGCCAAGGCCTGCACGTTCTTCAACCGAGCACTTTTACTAAGGCCACCAAAGAGCAGATATGTAGGCCCCACCAATAACCATCACTTCCGAAGCTTTGCGAGCGAACTCGGCAATGTCTGTGCTCGACATGTTGCCTGGCTGCCTTAGTGCACTCGCAATTCTCCACCAGATTCAACACTTCGGTTGGGATTCCTCAATGTGCCACGAGTCTCGTGCCTACGACTACTCCTATGGGAGGCTACTGCTACTGCTACCCTACAGTACTGCTACTGCCACTGCCACTGCCACTGCTGCTACCGGCGCCGACGACGAAGTGGATTCCATCAAAGCTTCTTCTTCTTCTTCTAGTCATAGCTGATTCATTCGCAAACTCAGCAGACAGAAGTCAAGGGCTAGAAAACATTGTTGGCGGCGTGATGCAGACACGAAAGGTCAGCGGAGGCGGACGGAGCAAAAGTATTTACAGAAAGAAAACTACAAGTACAACAAGAGACGAAAGATACAAGTCAGATCAAGGTCTTTGTCTCAACCGCAACGGTCTTTCAAATTACGAACAGCACCAGGCATGTCCGCACAGCTATGTCAACAACGCTTTGCCCGTGTCCAACGTGCGAGTGCTAACAATGCCAAGATAGACCAGCACAGCCAAGTCGCAAGTAGTTCTAGTTTTGGTACGATAACTGAAGACGGTGCGAAGCACCGAAGCAAAACATGTACTAGTACGGCGTGATTGACTGGGCCGAAATGGCTACGCCAAGAACATGGTAGAAATGTCCAGCTGCATACAACAAATCTTGCCGGACTCAGCCATCATCGTAACAGTGCTTGAGACGGGCACCCTTGCGCTCCATCACACTGCCTTGGGGCCGCAGGGTTGCTCGGGCTCACGGACGCAAGTCTCTCCCTCTCACCTGCTCGTTGGTGCTGCTAAGATACACATGAACACCTCGATGTTGCGATCCGAGGATTTTGGGACGCCCAGGGCACCTTCGCAACGTGCCGTGTTCATGCCGCTATGTCGCGAAACTCCTTGCAATCGGATCGGCACCAGAAAATTCTTCCTTCGATGCCGCACCGGGCAGGTCCACCTCGGAGCAGCTCCCCAGGCACAGCACAAGCAAAGAGGTCTCCCCGGCCTTCTGTGCCAGCACTGCAATCGGCACAGCATTCAGAGCCTTCTCCTCAGAGGCATGCAGACTCTGACATCGGGCCCCCAGCGGCCCCACTCTCGCCTGCAGGAGCTGCTTCAACTCCTCTGCTGCCTCTGGAAACCTCCACAACGGAGCAGGCGAGGTCTTTCGAAACAAAGAGCATTCTCCACGCGCCACAAACTTGTCGAGGGTCGTGCAGTTGGCAACATGCCTGCTTCTATCTGCGGAGTCCACCAGGAACACGATGGCACTGGCAACTGGAAAGTAATCCTGACGAGGCACTTGACTTTAGCTGATCTGACTTTGCCTTGGGGAAGGGCCGAAACCATGCAGAAGGCTCTTCTTGGGCTTCCGTCCTTCCACAAGCGCCTGCCGATCTCGTGACCGGCGAGGTCAAAGGCCTTATATCGGACCTTGCAGGGCCCATATCTCATGGACTGCTCAATGAGCCGGAATTAAATTGGCAAGATACACGAGAGGCTTCAATGCGTCTAGGGCTTCGAAGGCTTTGTGGCTACACCCAGGCTGTTCCGATGCCAACAAAAGCTGTTCCGAGGCAACTCGGCCACAGCCGCCATGTCGGCACTTACTCAAAATGGGCACGCATTCCACGGAAATGGCCATCCAGGCCTTGTCGATAATTAGCTCCTCGCTTTGTGGGTGCAGAGTTGGGACTTGTGCCACCATGCGGTCCTGAGATCAAACACTTGAGCCTTGCAAGGAGGGGTGTCATAAGATCCATCGCTGGGCAGTTGGGAAGGCGAGGCTCGACCACAGCATCCTGAGCATAAGCCGGGCTACCTGAGACCGAAAGCCCGCGCAGTTGGCCAGGCAGGCGAGAATCCGGAGCATCATGAGCATCAGCTGCGCCGTGGGCGACCGTGAGTATCCGATGGAAGGGCAGGCACCAGGAGTAGCATGCGACAACCCGGCGCCAATTCGTCGCAGTGATGCGCTGCACGGGCTGCGATCTGAGACTGAAGCACCTTGTCACCTACACCTGCTGCAAGTTGCACACATTACGGAAAGCAGCTCATGCATGCATGCAAGTGGCGTTCTTCAGCATCTGCAGCAAAGTCGTTTTGCCTGTGCGACAAGCTGACGCGCCGTCATGTCTCCAGGCAAAGACATCGACAGCTGGACCCAAGCTACCAATCATTGTCGGCGTCATCAAGAAGTCATGAATCCACATAAAGCCGCAACACCGTATGGAAAGGCCTGCATTGTCCAAACCCAAGAACAGCAGGACAGCATCCACGGTCTCATCCGTGACATCGAACCTCGTGTCCCCCCAAGACTTGAAGACCTCTACTTACCTACTCTACTTCTGGCGGCTTGTGCGCCAGCTCGGCCCCTCTGAGAGATCTGGGCCCTGGGCAGGCTCTCCTCCTGTAGCGCCACAGCCGGCAAGGGAAGCTCGGCCTCCACCTCTTCGCTGACCGCCGCGGCCGCCATGGAAGCAACCAAACCCAAGACAAGGGTCTTAGACTTCTCGGCTCTGAAGGGCCTGAGGGGGTGCAGTTGCTGCTGGGATGATGCGATGCTGAAGCTGCTGTATCTGATGGCACATGAGGGCTCGGACCAAACCTGCATCACTCATCCGGGACTGAAGCAGAAGCATCAAGTGAAGGCTCTCGGATGAAGTGTATGTGGCAGCGAGGCCTGATGCTGTCCTCTGACGACCGCTTTGGCTGCTGTTCCTGCTTGTGCCAAAGCCTCATGCGTCGTTCAACAAACACCCTTCGAAGCTTTCAATGCTTCCAGATCCCGGCCCCCACCCTGCAGGCAGTCTTCCGAGGGAGCTGCTGCAGACATGCGTGTGCGGCAGACACTGTACGAGCTGCAGGATTGGGCAGCCTGGTCACAGGCGTCACAGGCATGCTCTACGAGTACCCAAACCTGGGTAGCCGCAAGAGGAGGGCCTGAGAAGCACGTGCACATCCGGTTGACCGCGTTGCTGCTCGGATGGAAGAACACTCCTTCACTTTCGCTTGCAGCAACCTCGAAGGTCAGGAAAGGTCCCATCACCAACGCAAAACACCGCAAGAATGACACGAAACCTGTTGTGCTCCGTGCAGCCCGACGTTTCATTTTCCCGTTTGTCCTCGGAAACACGCTCAAGGAACCACTGGGAGCTCCGGCACCCGGCACTCAGATCCAGGCAACCGCCTGCGCTTGCAGACCTGAGTTTCTGGGAATGCCGCCGACGCCAGGATTTGGGACTCTTGCACTGCAGATGCAACATGCGCAGAAGCCCCCGAAGTTGCACAACAAAATCAAGGAACCCCAGTGCCGACATATGCCAGAATTAGTTCCAAACGTATCAAACACAAAGCCTTGAGTTGAGTTTCCAGGGTTGGGTATCGCCATGGGAGGTGAATCCAAGTATGAAGCATCCCGCCATCTGTACAGACAATGGCATGCAACAGACCCGACGGCTCAGTCTGGGACACAAGTCAAGCGCATGTCGAAGGAGATGCTCGTCAGCTTGACAGGCCTCTGAGATTGGGCATGGGATCAGAACTTCAACGGGTGATTGCCCTCAGACCTCCTTCGTCCTTCGGTTGCTGCGAAGTAACCGTGTTGGCTCAACGAGGACCCTCAGCCACCGGCCTTGTCCAAATGCAGCCACTGGTTGTAGAGTTCAGTGAGCTTCAGCTCACTCTCAAGTCCTGAACGGTAGAGCCGTGGAGCACCGCATGCAAGAGCAGCAGCTGAGCTATCAGCACAGCTCGATCAACGTGGTGGCAGAGTGCTTGTCTTCATAACTAGAGTAGACGAAGCCATCTGTGAACCCACAAGGGGGAGATCCTTTTTGTGCCAAGACTCGCAACCGAAGCTCAGCATCGCAAGTAGAGAGCCTGATCGAATGCTCCTCCAGAGATCTTTCCACCGCAGATCTCCCACGAAGCTTCGAAACATCCGGGCTCCTCTTGCAAGAAGCGAAGGCTTCCATGGACTCCTTTGGCTCCGAGGCTCGGATCTGAGACCTGTCAACTCAAAGCGCCTTCGGATGCCTCTTGCGCAGACCCTTAAGGTCCCGACCACGCTTTCCAGTTGCCCTAAGAAGCTCGCATTGTAGCTGGCCTGTCCAATTTGGAGTGTTCCACACACTGAACGCAACAATGGCCAATTCTCCGAAATCTTCCAGAGGTGCAGTCGACATGCAGGAACTCCCGGGCAGGACATCTGCACTGCAAAGAATCCCGGAAGGGACACCTTGCTGGCCACTTCTAACAAGTCCTCGAGGAGCGGTGCGCGTGCCTGTCACAATCACCAAGGTATGTCCAACAGATACCGATGGGCGACAAGGCTCTGACTCTGTTGCACCATGCCTTCCATGGCTCTGACTCTAGCGGCGGCTTCTGCCCGCCTTCTTGCCAACTTTGGAAGATTCGGATTGGTGTGCCGCCTGGCACACGGCATTTCCTCACCTACGCGCCTTCTGACTTTTGGATCCAGGCTGCCTTCCGAGGCGGTAAGCGCCGGTTTCCGCTCTGTAGAAGTGCCGTGCCTGCTCACAACTCTTGCACCAGCCAGCGCTGCAGTTCGGTTCGTAGGTGCGAGGCCACACTGAAAGTCCTGACTGTCGGGGTCGCCTCCAGAGCTGCTCTGTTGCCGCTGATTCCAAGATCGACTTCGTGAGGAAAGCCACAGCGACAATTACGATTCCACACAGCAAAGAAGCCAAGACCTCCTCGCCCGAGCGACGCCATGCCCCGAGGCCCAAGGCCGCGACGCAAGCAAGGATCGTCGTCCACCAAGGCATATGCAGGCGACCTCACCGCCTGCATTTGTCACTGTCAGACATCACGAACTTAGACACAAAGCAGCAAGCGGTGTCCTTGTCACAGGAGGTGAGCTCGATGCATATCCTTTCACGCGATAGCTACTGGCACAGCAACACCACGACTTGCCAGAATGCGTGCTCTCTTGCACAATTGCAAGCACCAGAAACCAAGCTCCATGCACCAACAACGGCAGAACATAGCCGTTGCGCATCTTGCCGCCTGCGTGCATTATTCACAAAGCGCGAAGTGTAGGGTGATGCAGGTACCTCAGCAACACAAAACTGCACCTGCGCAGACCGAGCACTCAATTCCTCAGTCCACCGTGTCAAGACAAGACAAGACAAGATGTCTGAAAAGCAGCGGTTTGGCAAGTCCGGCCAAGCTTCAACACACCAACGTAGAAATGGATCAGCTATCGGTTTTCATGTCTTCGGCACAAGGGGTTCCGTGCCTTGAGCCAGATGGTTGCACATGGGCAGATTGCACACTGGCGATCTGCGTTCCAAGGAGTCCCACTCTGACCGTGGATAGAGCGACAAAACATGACACAGCCTTCTGCTGCTCAGAGTATACCCTGAGGCAGACTAACGTAAGATTGAT
>CAJNDV010009735.1:23619-83153 GCA_905221635.1 Symbiodinium sp. CCMP2456
TCACAAGAAACTCACAGCTCTACAAACTCCGTTCAGATCCTCTCACACCAAAATCACAGAAAAATCACACCTACCGCTCACACAAAACTCATGCCCCGAAATCTCTCTCACCCAACTCACACATACCTCTCTCACTGCCTCTCTCAGCTAACTCACAGAATTAATTTATTTACCTTGTTTCAGAGGTTCCAAGACCTGCCACTCATAAATCTAAATTTATATTTAAAATATAGAAACCAATATCAAAATTCAATATAAATCTAAATATTCAATCTAAATTTATATTCTCTCGAAATTTTTAAATTCATTCAACCTTCTAATTAAGAAGAAAAATATTGAGATTTGTAAAATAATAAAGAAAAATCATAAAAGAAAAGAATAAAAATGATTTTTATTTTTTCTATATGATAATTCATATGAGTTTTATTATCATATTATATTCAATAAAATCGAGATTATGAAATCTATATGAGAAAATATATATATATATTATTCATATGATTTGAATTTCGAATATTATAAGAATAAGTAAAAATATTTATAATTTTTCTATATAGAAAATTTCTTTTTAATAGGTCCATTCTTATGAATTATATAGATAGATATCATATTTCAAATTTTAATATAATTATTCTATATATAGATAAGATTTAAATATATAAATGAATATATAGGTGAATAAATATATAATGTAGCTATCTATTTTATTCACAATAGTCCGGAGTTATCCGTGGCAGGCGTAAGGGATCCTTCTTCCCCTTGCAATGTAGTTGTGGGGTTTTGTAGTTTGGAGTTTGATCTCGAGTCGGTAAGAGCTTAGGGAGGGTTTGGAGTGTAAGTTGGTTCGGTTGAGGTTTCAAATTTAGAGCCTGTAAAAAGGCGGGGTTTATGGTGAGGTATAAGATTTGAAGTTTCTAGTATAGGTTAAAGTTGATAAAATCAGGAATATGCCCTTTATTAGAGGATGCATGGTTTGTGTAGGGATTACGTAAGATCCCGGCCCGTTGGCCGCCCCCCAGCAGCTCCCACGCCAGCCCCCCCCCCATCCCCCCCCCACACCCCCACCAAACCATGCCATGCAGGGGGAGGCTGGGCGCCAGACGCCTGACCATGGTACGTTCGAACATGCATATGTAATCTGTTATGTATGCATGCATGCATGCATTTGTTGAAGTCGGAAAAGTAGTTTTGTCGCGCTTACCTTGAGGATGGATGTAGAGACAGAGCAGAGAAAAGTCTTCTGGCAACCTTGCGCGCATGGCATGCGCCTCACTCGTCGTCCTCCTCCTCCTCATCGTCCTCAACTTCGACGGCCTCCTCTTCTTCCTCTCAAACGCGATCCCTGTCAGACTCATGATTCAACCTCCCGCCACCTGCTATCTCGATATTGCACGGAATGGATCTGCGCAGTACAGGTTTCAGTCCTCGCCCTCCACGTCTTCGTAGGTGTACTCCGACCTGTGTTCTTCTTTGCGTATGCTTGCTTGCTGTCCGTTTCTGTTTATTCTCTTGGCTTTCCAGCTGCAGTTGCATCTGTCTTTGTGTTTTTGCGGTGCTTCTGGGTGCAAGCCGATAGCAGGATTGTAAACAGGTGGTTTCATAAGTCGCTGCAGGCATGCTACCAGGCTATGAAAGCAAGTTGCTCTAGGTACTTCCTTCGTTAGTAACAAGGGCGAAGCGCTCCTCAAGCTCTGAAAACATCTGCATCATGCTTCCCACCCTGGCGCAGCGAGTACCCTCAGAAAGGAATTGGGCTCCAACTCCAGCACACGAGACAAGACTTTGTGCCATGGTCAGGCAGGCTGCGGGCCAGACAGGCTGCAAACAGAATAGTGCGTACAAGACCACTGCTGCGAAGATGAGGCCAGGACGCTTCTGTGTATGTATACTCCGATCTGAGCGGCAGCTTCTGCAATGCGCGGACATGCACCACTGATTGAGCTGGCTTAGCACGCCTCCGACAGAAAAGCCCGCATCACAACTTGTTTCCTTCTTCACGAAACAAGATCAGCTTCGGCTTCCCACAAATTCAAGGCCAAGCTCGATTCCGGCTGCGAGACACCTTCCTGGAATGTTTCACCATGCTACTGGACCCGGTTCGAGGGTCGGGCTCGTTTCCGTCACCCACAGCTTTCGCAGTGGCCGTTGCCGTCGCCTACAGGGAAACTGCACTCTGCCGAAGAACTTCGAACACTTTGCTGAAGTGCTCGCATTGCTCAATCTCGCACTTGCTCGAGAATCCCTGTGCCGCACGATTTGATTTCGTCGGAAACACGAGGCAGCGACCACGTGCGCACCAAATCGCTGGCCATGCCCAGCTGGATAGCGTCAAGGCACCGAGAGGGTAGACCGGACGTTGCATTAAGTAGTCCACGGGTATGCCCGTGACTGGATAGTTCATCATTTCTGCTTTGATTTTCCTGACACACCCCGGCCTTTTGTCCTTCCCCTGCGTGAGGAAAAAGCTTAGCGCGTGCAAGATATACATTATGCTGGCATGTGGTTGCCACTTTCTTGCAATGGATGCTCTGTGCGACATGCCAGCTTCTTGAAAGAAGCATGGTAACCGGAGTCAAACACTTCGTGGCACAGTCACACGTCTGGTCTGACCACCAGCTATGCCTTGTCCAGGTGCTGTTGGACTTGGGCCTGTTGCGCTTGACGCTTTCTTGACACAGTGTGCCCGACGATGTCTAGATGGTAGCTGTAGTTCTTGTCCTGCAAGGCACTTCTCAGCACACAGTGATTATCCTTATCTTTTGTGTAGCGGAAACTATTGCACCTCAATTCTGCATGGTGCACAAAGAAGCCTCTGAAAGCAATGTGGAAGTGCGGAAGCAAGACGATGCGTCCAAGTATATGCGTCGCAGGCCTTTGCGGCTGCAGGCGCAGTTTTGGATGCCTGGGCATGAAATGCACATGTAGATGAAGACGCGGCCTTCAAGAACAAGATCCACGAGCGGCTGTTGCTGCACTTTGCTGCCGAGTCACACCCGGAGGCTTTGTGGACGCTTTCGGCCTGCCCGGGATCAGCCGTCGCCCAAGACTGCAAATAAATCACTTGCATCTGCTCTCTGAGTGCAGTTGAGGACACAGGGCTATTCTTCTGAGAGCTGAAAACTGTCTGCAACAATGCCCAGTTGCTGCCAGTGCTTACTCATCTGTAGAGCAGATAAGCACCATGGAAACACCATGCTTGCGCAAGAGCAACAAATCGCTGCTCAGTATAGCTAGTGAGCTAGTGACGTGGGCCCTGGAAAGAAGCTCGCATTCGTCGTCCTGGAAGTTCCCATCGCTGGCACAGGTTGCGTCTGCGGTGCGTTCTGCTGCGGTCGCCTGGCAGCAACCGGACAGACTCCAACTTTAGCATGTATATAAGCCGTAGCAGCTTGGCATCACTAACGCATGCGCATGCATGCGCATGCTCAATATTACTCAATATGCTTATGACAGAGATCAGCTGTTTCCATCCATGATGCAAGGTGGCCCGTGGCTCGTCTTTCTTGCGGGACGAAACATAATCACTCCTAGGTCCCAGTCTTGTTTTCGGCAAGTTGACATCTTCGAAAAGAGCTATGCGATTGACGCTGGCGCGATGTTCTTGAAATCAGCCGTGCACTGCAGAAAAAGAAAACGGAAGGGGACGGGGGGTTCGGGGGCGGCAGCCCCCCCGTTTGCGAACCCCATGTATGTCTGTATCACAGGTTCTGAAAGGGTCCGTATGGGCTCGGTTTGCTGGCAGGCTGATGTTTGAAGCGAGCTTGCGCGGCTCAACACAAGTGGAGGGGGGAGGCTCCCCCCATTTGCAGACAGAATGGCCGATGGACTTGAATTCCTTGAAAGCTTTTACAAGAGTGGCGTGGTTGACGCAATTCTTCTTGAATGCGCGATGTTCTTGAAAGGAAACCATGCATGGCATTAAAAAAAACATTTGTTTGTTCCTTGCTTCTCCTCGGTCCTTCTCTCGTTGTCGCTTTGTTTGTCCTCATGTCTTTATGTCGTTCGTTTTTCTTGATGTCTTTGATTGCCTTGTCTCTCTCTCTGTCTCTTTCTCTCGTTCTTCGTTTCCTTGTCAGTCGTTCTTAGAGTCGTTCCTCCTCGATCATAACAACAGAAGGACGAAATCAGAAGGTAAAGTAGGTGCCACCTCTGATGCTCGGACTACAGACATCCCGCCTCCATTCAAAATACGGCGCAACGGCACGTGACGGTACACAAGACCCGATTGTGAGAGCCTGCCACCAGCTTAGCACCGACGCTGCTCGACCTTTGCATTTACTCCCGTCTCCGCTTGTTCTGCTTTTGCTCGGCCCAGTGCTCCTCGTCTCGGAGTTCCATGGCTGAAAGCTTCTGTCATGTGCTGTGCAGAGGCACGTACTGGCAAGGATCATCCATGTTGAAACTTCCTGTTGGAGACCGAGAAGTTTTTCGAAACGTGCACTAGCAGACGCTCCTTCAGTGGAAAGCTGGAGTTTCGGACACGGTTGTGCTCGGCAAAATCACGTATGCATTCAAGCGCCGACAATCTTTGACGAGTCCTTCAGACACTGGGACACTAGAATACACTAGAACACAAGCAAACATGGATCCCGAAATGCCGTCCGATCCGCTGCGCCTTGGAGCCGCCTTTGCCCGGGTGGCCACGAGGGGTGGGAGAGCCTCCCAGTTCTCTTGAGTTCATCAATGCCGAAGGGATGCTTTTCCCAGTCTACAGTGGCGAGTCGCCCGATTCACAGAATGGACATGTAGCACACACAAGTCTGGGCCAGAATTGCGTATCACTCAATCACCAGAAGCTCCCAGGAGGACAGAAAGCTGACTTCGCAGAGCAGCACATCCCTACTACAATGCTACAACGAAAACTGGTGCCAACAGGTAGAGAGCCTGTTGCTGCTTGTTGGCATCATTAGGCTCCTGCTTGGTTGCAACCACCTGGCACGACAGTCCATGATGCTACGCGGCATGCACACGTGTCGAAAGACCGGAGAACGAGTTGCAGGAACCGCACAATCCGTAAGCCCTGATCCCGAGACCCTAAACCTCCAGCCAAGGGAGGCTCCGAAGGGACCGGAATGCACACCATCTCTCCAACACCCTTCAAGAGCCTAACCAACCCGACAAGACCATCTATAAAATTCTATAAAAAGTCTGCACCATGTATCAAGACAAGACAGACCCATATCTCGGAAAGTCTTGAAGCCGCAAGTACATCCACACGAACAGCCACAGGCTGCGGCAGCCTTTTTTGACTCCGGCGCTTTGGCTGCCTGCGAAGCACGGGGTAATCTCTGCTCACAACAGCAACCGCCACCACCACCACCACCACCACCACCACCACCACCACCAACACTAACACCACCACCACCACCACCACCACCACCACCACCACCACCGTTATCATCGGCCTTCTTAGTACAAACAGGAAGAAACAGATTTAACTTTTGTAGCCATCGCAACCTCGAAAACCAAAAGCACTAGCATGGCTTGCTATAACTGCCAGCTGCAAAAACCAAACTTTGGCGCGAAAAGTACTGGTAATAAACGTGATATCAGCCATGGCAGTCAGTCTAATGGGTACACAAGAGTAAGAACCGAGGTGTCGCACGAAGTACATTTAGATAAGTACATAACGTGATCAAGAGCAAATATGTTGAATATTGGTAGCAATAACTGCGGTGATAGTGTAACAGTGTAGCACAAGCCTCATGATCAAAAACCACACATTGCATCATCAATAGTCATAGCTGCCATATTCGAACTATCACCAACAACAATACTAGGATTAGCCTTCATTGCTGAAGGAACGGTGAAACTCATGTTGCTGTCATGCTATACGATTCAAGATCATATGGGTACTCGTGACTTCCTCAATCCCCACACACGCCTCGCGTCGGCCGCGTCCTCGGGTTCCTGTCAGAAGCACTGGATGTCTGCACCATAGTACTGTACTCAGTGCCGACGCCCTCCTTGCATCTTCTCCATGAGCTTCTCGGTGCGCTCCTCGGTAGGGACCCGCCACGAATCCCCGAAACTCCGGGGACCGCGACCCGTGGTGAAACTCCGCGTGTGCCAGCTCTGCCACGAATAGTGAATGTGCATGCATCAGGACATGGGCCGACACCGAGGTGGAGTTTCATAGAAGCGTGCGAGGCCTTATGGCCACTACAAGATCCTTCCGAGTCAACTGCACATCGATTGAATGGTACGGGCCTTTACAGACCCCATAGGTCTACTTCGTGTGACGACTAGACTGCGGGCAGAAATGTTCATTTCTGCACAGACTGCTGCTCCCATGACCCTCATGCTCAAGTCTGAGCGAGGTGCGCCGGCTGCCAAGCGATTTGAAGCTGCAGATCCCCTTGAATGCAAATTCAGCGTAGCAGGGCATCTGTGACGATGTCTCGAACACACATTCCAGAATTTCGAGCAAGGAAACTCTCAAAAAGGAGCGCTGTCCATTTGTTCCATGCCCAGCCGACCTGCGCCGCGGCCTTTCGCGCTCCCCGCGCTCTCCCCGACGGCGCTGCAAGCGGGAGGCGTCCTCCTGTGGCAGGGAACCATGATGATATATCATGTTGCGCTACATAACTAGATATTATCATGTTATACTAGCTATAACAGATTATATCGGATTAGATTATACTATATTCTCAGCACATGCCGGAGACTAGCTTGAAAAGAGACTCGGCGGACGAGGCGCTGAGCCCGGCGCGTTTCCCCGTCGATGCTCATGACGGCTGCGGCTCCTTCGGGTCAAAGTCAAACTAGCTGATTGCACGATACTGCCCGGTAAATATGTCATTCGGATTAGGACGACCGGGATTGGGAGGAAGATGTGTCCTGCTAAGCATTTTCAAGGTGATGCGGAGCATGCCAGCCTGCGGCGCGTTGCTCGGCGTGAGCGGTCACGGTCCTCCCGCCTAGCATTCTCACGCCTGTGCAGACGGTGTGAAGATGCCGAATACTGATACCGTCAGAAACTCTTGAGCTTGACCAACACTCATCAAGATTGAGTGACATGCTGATAGTTGCAGACACAGATGTACAAAAGCGCAAGCACAAGACATGAGGTGACGGTCTGCTCCTCATGAAGCGGATCTTCCCTTACAGGCTGAGATGCTGCTTGGTGATTAGTATCTGTTGCTCCGCACTGTCACAGAAGCACGTTAAGAGACAGCTGTGCCTCCGCCTATCACCGCGATCTCTTTCGCCACGCCTAGCTGCACAGACTGGTTTTGTCGACTTCACTCGCGCAACGTTTAGAAATCTAAGGAAGGTGAGAACCGGGCAATGGACAAAGAAGGTCTCAACCCAAAACAAGAAACAGTACCCAGCCAAGTTCTGGGATACCTGCCTTCGATCGGCCTCCTCGCGACGAGTGGCACCTCCATTCTACATCATTCGATGGGTCACGTGACATGAGACACGTCCCTCGGTGACAGGGCACATTACTCCCTTATGTCTGTCGCTTCTGATTTGCATGACCGTGCATTGCCTTCGTGTCGGCGGCGCCTCGGTGCAAAGCACCAGCTCTTGTCTTTGGTATGCTTTCTTCTTCATTGGTCCAAATATTGAATGCCAACCACTTTTCGACCACAGGCTGAGTCGACTACGGCGATCTGCGCATCTCTCGGTCCCTTCCGGCCTGACCGAGGTTGTGCGTATGAAAAGCTGGACCACTCAGCATACGTGCCTGTGTGTGTGGGGTTCCTCCAAGACCATGTCCATTCAGCCAGTACTACATGGGAAGTTTGGAGCCACGGATGATAGTTTGACAGCTGCAAGCATGACGGCAGAATCCAAATTCGCGTACCGCTTAGAGCGCTCGAATCGCGCCGATGCTCTGCCAGCCGCGAACGTCCGTTCCAGACCCTTTTGAGGATCTTGCCCCGCGACCATCAGCTTCACGCCTGCCGACTAGGATGGGTTGTGATAGTCACATGTCAAGCATATGGAGCATTCTGTCCAAGTATTGTGGTCAGAAAAAGAAAAGCTTGGATGAATCATCCCGGTATCGCAAGGTGTCATGGGAAGTCAGCATGGAAATCTTCTGAGAGCTTCATGCTAGCAGCTGCCCTCCACCGCCTCTCGCGCCGCGGCGAGGCATGGTGCCGAGCTGCAGAGAGAACGGGACGTGGTTGCGGGGCTCAACAAAAAGCGAGACTGCAAAATGCAAGTGTTCAAACACGCATCACTCTGCAGACAAGGCTGGTGGTTGAGCTACTTGGGAAAACTTCGGCAGCTGCCTGGACGCTCGTCGCGCCGATCCAAACGATCCGCGTGCATGCCACGGGGCTCTGGAGGACGCCTGCACCGGGGCAGTAGAAGAATTTCGTAGAACAAACGGTTCACCCGTCCAGCACCGGACATGTCAAGGAAGGCTGGCAACTGCACAACAATTTCTGCACTACCGGCACGCCTGCTGCTGTAGTGATCATCCTGCAACTGGTTCACTGCACACGTTCACAATGCGCATGTACCAAAATTCGTGCAGATTAGCGGAACACCGAAGTATTGCTGCAAGCTGAGATCCAGCACAGAAAGCGTCCTCTTCTCGCTCCTGGCCTCGCACGATCCAGAACTGCAGACATTCAAACTCGAGTCGAGCGTGCAGGAGCGAATTGTGCTGTGCGAACGACCTCGCCGCTTGGGCTCTGCGACTTCTTCCTCCTCGTCCTCCATGTCCTCCTCCTGTGCACTTCAGCTGATCTAGCAGATGTTCGACGCAGTCTACAGAACACTCAAACACTAGCTCATGATGAAAGCCTGCGGAATCTACTTTGCAACTGGTTAGAGAGGCCACCGAGGTGGTGAAGGGCAGCAGTGGTTGTTTCTAGGATCCTAGGGGCCGCAACAGTTTGCAGGTGCCTCCTCAGCTTCCTTTTCAGCTTCGCTGGCCTTAGTTGAATCTGGCATCCTTTCTGAAAGCCTGGCTGAAATCAACCTGCCTCTTCTGCCTCGTCAACATCCTCCTCATCGACATCCTGCACTGAACACATGCAAGATGCCCCGCATGAATCTGGCGGCATGTCTGCTGGGAGCCTTGTCTTCATCCTCGTCGTCAAAATCATCCTTCACATCTACGCATTTTGCACTCAATGTCTCAGTGAGTGAAGAATGCTTCTACAGGCACGCATGTGGAAAATCGACGTCCGACAGTGCATCCAACATACCAACCAATTTGCCTCCTTCTTGACGGGCCCTCTCGGAGCTTCCTTCAACAGTACCTGGATAGCACCAGCCAGCATCAGCTTCCAGTTGGCATCGGAGGTACTCTCTGGCCAAGAGTGTCTGCCCGTAGTTCAACAACTTCCCAGCTCTGTCAGGCAAGCTGGGGAGACTTTGCATGGGATCCTGCGGTTCTAAGAGCAAGCAGAACGCCTTGGCTTTTCGTCGCTCGCCCGCAAGCACCTCAAAGGTGGTGGCATGGGCAGCTGTCGGCTCAAATGTTTGCAGAAAACGCTGGCAAGCTTTGTGCAGCACGCCCAGCTGGCTCAACGTGCGGCTTGCCACCTCATTTGGAAAGCACTCTCTGAATCCGTTTTCATGGCCATCTTGGTTGTCTACAGTCTACACCAGCAGTCGCTGCACTCTCTTGCTTTGCGAGCATCAAACTGGGCCATGGGCATTGTTCGGTACTCGAGGCGGTCGACTCGGCTTGGACGGTTCATTCTCCGGCCTTCCACAGCTGCAAAGTGGTTTGGCTCACACAGAGAAGTCTTCCTGTTGGGCTTGCCTGGCTCCGTCGTCGTCGTCCTTCTTCGCAACGATGGCACCCTAGGCAGGAGCACAATGACAGTGGGAAGACAGATTCTCGAACTTTCAGCAAATTGAACATGAAGCCGGCTCAGCAGACCCTGCGCCGTCCTTGCACAAGGCAGGACTAATTTGATCTTTCCGTGCTCGCCGAGCTCGTGACCATCGCGCGCATAAAGATGCCACCAGACATCTGATCACCGAAGCCAGGTCATGTCATCTGCTACTGGCTAGAGCATACTTCTTACGAGGAATGCCCACGATGCAGAGAAAGGACTTAAATGATGATGTGGAGGCATGCCCAAGTCTTTTGTCAAGCCGCTGTTCCAAAGGCTTCTGACCTTAAACACCTCTGCAGATCTCAGGTTTGAGAAGCAAAAGCGTTTGCTACCTACCTTCCCACGGGGTGCACTTCCCCTCAGCTTTCCGTCGAAAGCCTTCACATTCATGAGATGCCCGACGATTCGAGTGAAGATTTCAACGCCAAGCGCATGTGCTTCTCCATCTTCTGCTGTACAAACTGCTGCTTGAACTGCGCAAGCGCGCTTGTGTCCAAGCTTTGCCTTGCCTCCAAGGCATCACGCAAAAGATCTTCGGCCGCGGCATCTGCCGTGTGAGCCTGTCCGTTGAGCATCACGCAGAGCTGCTCGGGACTGCGCTTCTGCAGGATCTCGTCGCGTTGCGCTGACAGTGCCTCCACAGAGGCCTTCGTCGCAGAGAGTGCCTGCGAAACGCTGGCATAGTCTTGTGAAGTTGCCTGCATCCCTGTCTCCTGGTTCAGGATGGACTGAGCTGTGGATCGATTCTCCATCCGGGCTGTCTCCAGCTGTTTCAGGAGAGCCTTGACGTCAGTCTGTTCCAGGATCAAGTCATCGAGAGCTGGCTTGTTGGCGCGGAGATTCTGCAACTCAGAAAGGCTGTAGTTGTCTAGTTCAGAGAAGGTAGATGGTACTGCAGGTAATCGAGATTCAGGAGGGGGCGGAGGTTGAGGCGATGTCTTTGGCAGGACTGCCACGACCTCTGCTTTCACTGGGGCAGGGGTACTGGCTGCTGGTGTAGACGAAGACCACCACGGCATGGCGCTGCTCCAAAAGAGCCTTAGTCAGAGCCGGTGCTTGTTGGCTCTCTTCTATGTGCGGGCTTGAACCAGTCAAGCCGATGCCAGCAGCTGCTCACAGCACATGCCGATCCATTCTGTGAAGGACAACCCGTCGGCAAGACATGGCAGGACTGTCATGACAACTGTGACTGACAGCTTTACAGCATATCATGACCGACCATGATCACGGCATATCACAGCATCTGAAGATGCACCATGATTAAGCAAGGTGCTGCAAGGTGCACACCAACCCCGCCTTAACACCCGAAGGACGCGGCTCGCCGGTCCCATCCCAGTCCTCCTCCTCCGTGCGCCTCGAAACGGTCAAACCACGAAGCGTTCCGAACTTCGTCGTCCTCATGTCGCTTTCCTTTCATCCAGCTATCTCAAATGGAATAAAGAAGGTGCCTTCGCCGCCAAAGCCACTGAAGGACTGAAAGATGACATATGGAAGGACGGCTGTCAAGGGCTTTTACTAGATGCTCGAAACAGCTGCTGAAGATGCTGGCGTGCACAGACACAGACACCCGTCTCATTGCCCAAGGTGCCGACCACTTTTTTTTGGCCGGCTCTTCCCATTCTGGAACCTTCCGGAAGGCCTGCAAAGATACTAAGCGCAACCACTGTCACAGGCCATCCCTGAACCCTTAAAATCTCAATACGCGAACAAGTACATCTCTTCCAGTTCTGGGCCTCAGGGCAACCATCGAACCAATCATCACGACCTTCGCGCCAGTCTGTGTCCTGGAAGCCGCCATACTAGCCGGCATCATTACTCCCTGTCTTCACGCTGGCCATCGTCGATCTCTGTTTCAAGCTTGTGCCACTGAAGGGCCCCTAGGCCCTAGAAGGGCGGTCCTTCCAGGGGTCCGTGTCTTCCACGGGCTCCGGAGGCGGCGCCCATTTCCGCTTTCGGGGGCCATCGTTGTTCGCCTGCCCGAACTCCTCAGTTCAAGGCGCAAAGAGCTGTGGTGACAGCGGTGAGACTCACTTGGACGCCGGCATCTCGCTGAAAATGAAAGTGCGGAAGGTGAACCTTTCCATGTCCAACCAGACTACTGAAGGCTTGCATCATCAGCAGTACCCCTTGGTTCTTGCAGTATCTTCAGGCAGGACATGGTTGCTGCCGACTGCAAGCACCAGCGTGTGAGACTCACTTGTACTCTTTTCATCAACGAGCTGTTCGGCTCAAAGCTTGTGCAAGTCTCGCACCTAAGTCTGCACACCTGTCCTGCTCTTTGTACAATTCGGCAAGAGATGCAGAGTCACATGAAGCCAGGGCCTGACTGGGACTGCACGGCAGTCAGTTTCAAGCAATACATCCAGCAGAAGGTCCAGCTCAAGCTCGTGTGCTTGCGGTTGTATGATGATGCTAAATGTCAGCGCAGCCGTGAGGCGTAGTGACAGCTGCTTCAGTGCAAGGGCATGGTCCCCTCCGGTGCGCACATGGCGGCGAGGGAGTTACCATACTCTACACTCGTGGAATGGCCTTTTGGGCCACCCTTCCCAAACCGGAAGTGGGTGGCTTCATGCAATACTCCATAGAGAGCCGAATTGGGTGCATGCGTGCCTTCCCCGCGCAAGTGTTCGGCGGGCAAGTCTGTGATACATGCGCAGTTCACAGGTACTGTACCTCAGCCCGCGGAAAGTTGCTGTCCGTTCAATCAGGGCTCCATCCAGGCTTCCGGTGTACACCTTCGTGCAACAAGGCCTGAGAATAGCTTCAGACTCCAATGGCAGCCAAGGGGCAGCAGACCAAAAATGCAAAAGTGCGAAGGAATGTATGATTCTATCAGTGTGCGTTGCAAGTCCTTGGTTGCACACATGGCAAAGAAACTTGCTCTCAAGTCTTTCCAGCGCTGTTCGTAACAGTGCCGCACACGTGGCACAAACTGAGCATGACCGCCAGTTCAGCACAGAACAAAAAGCAGCAAAAGGGCGAAGCAACACCGGGACTTGCAGCCAGCTTTTTGCATGTTCGACTGCTTTGACCAGCAAAGGGGCCCCCTCTGAGGGCCAGGAAATGCCAGGAACAAGTTCGAACGATATAGACTGTCCTGAGATGGCACGCAGCAGTCGAGCTTACAAACTGAAAAATACACACCCTGCCACAAGTGCACACTGTTGCTCCATCCAGGATGTCCACACAATAAATGCAGGTAAGCATCACCTCAGAAACTGCCTGGTCTCGGGCCTTCGTGCAAGTTCACCTGCAGGTTCTTCGGCTTCAGTCCTCGTCCGAGATCCGACTGCTTACTTCAAAGAGACAGAGCAGGAAGCAGCTTCGAGCTTCGAAAACCAGGATTCCAATCCTTTCCGAGTTCACGCTGTGTGCATGTCTGGTGTGCTTATGGCAGATGCTCGTCGTGCAATGCAGTCGAGTTCAGGCATTGCCAACACGACACTATGAGCTGGCAGAACACACGAACTAACGGTGACTCTCAACTCACTGAGAGTGTGTCCTTCGGAAAGCTGAAACTCGCGGTACTGAATGTAGATGTCCTCCAACAAGGAGGAGACCAAGTGCCTCAATCGAAAGTGTCTCGTACAGCTGAGCTTTCGTGCAGAAGCCTCTTATTGTCGTATACATGACGGTCGTTTATCAACATCAGCATCATCACCACCGCCGCACTGTCGCCGTCGCAGAAACCAGAGTATTTGTGATCCTCCTAGCCGCCCTCATCATCAACATCATGAGCACATGCGTCGTCGTCCTCAGCTTCGTCATCGCTGTGGCCATTGCCGTCATAGCCATCCCGATGAAACCATCATATCACATCTCTCGTCTCCTGCTTCATGCTTTCCTTGATTCATCCCTGCATTCATTGCTTCCGTTCTTCATGAGCTCCTTCATTCCTTTGTTCACTCCATCCATCCATGTCTCAATTCATGCATGCGTTCGTTCGTGCGTCCGTCCCAATCGCAGTCCGAGTCGCAGTCGTCGTCTCCGTCGCGGCGTCATCGTCGTAGTAGTAGCAGGAGAAGGGGCAGGCGCAGGAGGGGGAGAGGAGGAGCAGAGTAGCTGTAGCAGTAGCAGCAGCAGTCGCAGCAGCAGCAGTCGCAGCAGCAGCAGTAGCAGCCAGCTTTAGCAGCAGCAACAGCAGCAGCAGCAGCAGCAGTCGCAGCCGCAGCAGCAGCAGCAGCAGCAGCAGCAGCAGCAGCAGCAGCAGCAGCAGCGGTAGCGGTAGCAGCCAGCTTTAGCAGCAGCAACAGCAGCAGCAATAGCAGCTGCAGCAGCAGCAGCAGCAGCAGTAGCAGCTAGCTTTAGAAGTAGCAGAAATTTGTCGTCGTCGTCGCAGTCGCAGCTGCTGTGCCTCCCAGCACTTGCGCTAGCACTAGCGCGAAGACAAGACCACCTAGGACTACGACGAC
The DNA here is from genome assembly GCA_905221635.1 of Symbiodinium sp. CCMP2456. Taxonomy (NCBI): domain Eukaryota; class Dinophyceae; order Suessiales; family Symbiodiniaceae; genus Symbiodinium; species Symbiodinium sp. CCMP2456. Next base: position 37,847 of record CAJNDV010009735.1, read on the forward strand.
AGCAACAACTGCTACAATTGTAACTACACTACACAGATCCACAATACCCACGCCACTACATGATGGACAGTTCGGCCATTACCAGAATCCACCCATCACCTGCAGCAACAGAAAATGACAACATGCCCACAACAACCGTCACCACTGTCCTTTCCTGTTCCTGGGCCACAGGCTTAGCTTCCTCGTAGGAGGCGGGGTCGGGCACGCTGACGCAAAGCATCAAGGGGTCCGAAGACTCCTGCCAGAAAGACAAGACGAATGTGATCATTTGCCCTTCTCAGAGAAGGCCGAGAAAAGAGGCGCCTTCTGCTCCGGACCCTCGAGAAATTTGGAACCACGGCCACGGAGGCGGAGCTTGGCCTCGGCCCAACAGCTCGAAACTTCCTCTGAAGGAGAGAGCCCAAGCCCAACAACAAGGAGACTCTTGAAGGAAGCGAATTCAGTTGAGCTGCACCTGTCTTCTCGGCGATGTCCTTCATGTGCTGGCCCTTGCGAGGAAGTTTTCATGCAGGGCATCTGAGACATGTTTGTGCGGCAGAGGCCTGCATGTGAAGCGACAAAAAAATTGAGCGATTGGTAGCCGCCTAGCTTCTTGATCCTCTTCCGAAGTTCCAAAGCCCTTCAATATTTTCTGGCCTTCTGACCCAGCAGTCGTCGGCATACTCGGAAGCGGCCCTTTCAGGAGGAACGGCTTTGATTTCTCAGTCCCCTCTCATCTTGCAGCGAATGAACCCTTCGAAGCATTCAGTCCCGCGTCACCTACACGGGAGCTTACACATGGCAAGAGTGCGCTTCGCCTCCTCTTCAATGCCAATGATGTACCTGGCTACGGAGCATTCGTTCTGTCCCGCAATGCTTCGGAATTCCTTCCGTCTGCAACAAAACAAACTGATCTGTGCGTGAACGATCTGCAGCACGCAGCGAAAGAGCACACACAGCACGGCCATCAAAATGCAGCGGAGGGGTCTCCGAGCTTTAGCAGGTTTCCCGCCAAGACACTGGCACTGGCACTTGGAGCCGCCACCTGCACCACCTGCGGGTTCTTCATTGTGATCTCCCTTTTCGACCCGTGCCATGTGTCGACTAAACAGCGACGTCAAAAGCAACGCACCCCCCACCTCCTCCCTTGCTGCTCGCCTTGCCGCCCTTGGGCCCGGCGGCCTTGCCCTTGCCTGGGTTTCAGATGCGAAAGATCCCGAAGAGATGCGGCCCTGATCTGTAGAGGATGCTTCAGGCCGATAGCACAACATAGCATATCCTCGAATCGCTCAACGCTGTGCTTTGCTTCAAGCCCCGTGCTCTGGAGTCCGTTGGACTTCAAAGTTCGATCAAAAAGGAGCCATCGCTGCTCCACGGAAGACGTCCACACAAGAACAAGACGAGACGTCTCGAGACATCTAGACACCGAATTGTTCCAAGCCACCTTTCCCTTTCGGTGCGTACGAGGGCTTCTCGTACTGCCAGCCTGCACAGCCAATCCAGCAGAAGGTCTTAACAGAGCAACAGCTTGTGGCTTAGACTTCCGCGAGCATGCGCCTCCGGCAGACCACCATGTTTGTCGATGTCCTTGCACCTGTAGGGAGTGCAGAATCGGCAAGGAGACTTGACGGCTCTGTCAGACCGTAGAAACTGAAACTGTTGACCATGCGACACTCTTATCCTGCGACTTCTTCAATGTTTCTTCTTCCTGCAAGTGTCCGCCACAGTCAAGTGGCCTTTCACTCTGCAACGAGTGTGAGTGACAAGGCATCACCGTTGGCATGGAACATGACTGGGCAGAGCGGCCAGTTTCTATGAGCAGCCCGCTCAGAGCTGAGTCAAGGTTCGAGGATTCACTAGTTCTGCGCATACAGTCCAATCGTTCAGGATTCGGCTGATCCGGGAAGAGCCTTGGTCAAGACAAGAGCCCTCGCGTGGCCTGACCGTAGGACTCGCCGGCCGGGCGCCACTGGGACTTTCTGCCATAACCACCGTAGTCGTAGGCCTTGCTGGCAGCTGGCCCTAGAGCCCGTGCAGTGAGCAATCGCTCTATGATCCGGTGCAGCGGTTATGCATTTGGAAGCTCTCGAATCCGTGTTTCCCCATTGAGCGCCGCACCGCTGCAGACGATGTTGCTTTTGAATCATCCGCGTACGAGTTCTTCCACCATTTGGAGGACTTGTAGCTCCAGCCTCACAGAACACGCTGGGCTGAATCTGCGTACAGTTGGACACAGGACCAAGGGTTTCACAAGTGCCAGGACAAGGTGTGCACACGCACTGGCACACATGAATGCGTGCGTGAACTCTATAAAGGTGCGTCATTTTGCGTTCGGACATGCGTGCCTCACGACAACATGAATGCACGAAGCAGGATACATCCCGGCAAGAAACTCGAGAGGCCAGCAAACCCATAGTCGGCTCCCCTCGACACCCTCGCACTCGAGTCCGTGCGAAGTCGCGAGCCCTCCAAGTTTCGGATGACCACGGCCGACCCATCCTTGTCTCCCGCGCGTCGATCAGCCCGGACACATACCAAGACCGAATAGTGCAGTTCAATTCCTGCTTCCGCGATTATTTGGAAAAACTAATTCATTCCTGCCCGCGACAGCTTCATTCACAGATCTTCTCCCAATGAGCACATCTTTAGGTCTTGAAGCCTCGCAATGTCGCTCCGCTTGAATCTTCCTGCCCACATCTTCCTTTTGCAACCAGATTTGCCCGCCAGACCCTCGCATCTTTCATGTTCCGGCCCCGCTTGCGAGCATAGCAACAGTTATCAGCAGCTATCATCATCGAAATGAGCACCGATGCTAGAACAGAGATACTATTAACATAGAGCACTGAACTCAACTGGTGTGCCCACGAACCCTTCAAACACACCAGCGCTGTTCAACAAGGTACAAGATTACATCTTGGTAAATTGTGGCTTTGATTTTCAGGTTGTCAGCTGCGAACAGTGAAGAGCAGTGGTTCGATGATGTTCGGTGGCACCTTCGTCTTCAGATGCTTGTGAGCTTTGAGTCACAGCATGCGAGCCTCAGATGAATGCTACATGCCGGCATGCGGAATCAGAACTTCGACTTTGACCACTGGATGCACTATTCGGCTGAAGCGGCTTGTAGATGCTGTGGTCTCCTGCTGGTCAATGTCTTCTGCGAGATCTGCCCATCGCGGCTTGACAGGGGAAGATACCTGAGAGGGCGGAGGCGGTATGCGGCGCAAGGGATCTCTGAGCTGTGCCCAGGGCCCGGGCCTTCGAGTCTCTCTGGGACTCCCTGGGAGGCGTGGACGAGGATTGTGCCTCAAACACCATGCAAAATGCATGAGCCAGGAACTCCTCTTGGAGCCACCCCGGCCTGATCTTGCTCGTCGTCTGACTCGTCCGAGTCACAGAGGTCAGCCCAGCGTCGGCTCTGTGGAGCCTCCACATCCGCGGCTCAGCACCGTTCACAAACCCCACTATGAATCCCGCATCTACCAAACTGGGTTATCGTTCGCTTGCTACTGCCAATCGTTTCACAGTGGATCAAGCACACCAAACAAGAGGGAAACACCTCATTTTCTCACCTCACCGCAACACACGAGAACTATCGTTCCCAAGTATGGTGCCACTGAAATTTCCAGGGCTGCCGGCTGCCTTCTCAGCTGACAGAAAATTGCAGTCGACGTCGGCAACATCTGCCCACCCTGACATGGAATGCTACGACGATGTGGGCGGGGGTTTTGTCTTGCACTGCATAGAGTCATGCGATGCTGATGGCCACGTTGCAAAACGACACAATGCTGCTCCGTCTGCAGATGAGCTGCTCGTCGTGGCATCCTTGCAGCTGTGTTTTTCTTAAGTGTGAATGAGTGAGCGGCTTTGGGGGTTCGGAACGATGCCAGTGTGCCCCCCCACACCCCATAAAAAAAAAGCCAGAACGCACCTAAACGGAAGGATCCCACTTTGGGGGTCTGTAACTGCGATTCCAGAAATCCCCAATTACTTGTGAGATCCTTCTATCTAATTAAACCTATGTGGTCTTTCGGACTATATCCACACAAGATCGTGAACCCAAAGCTGCCGTCAAGGTCTGTGTCAGCGGCCCATAGTATCTCCCGCTGTTTTGCGCAATCAAATCGGAACCACTGCACCGCCGTCCTCGCGGTCGTCACAAAGTGACGGCGCTGCTGTGGAGAGACGATCCTCTTCCTTCACGAGCACAGGCCCATGTGACACAGGGATGCTGATAAGGATCGACATAGGCGCAGTGGTATTGACTCGCAGCACGCACCTCTCCGTCGCGAAGGGCCTGGCAGCCCGAGGCACGGGCAGGCGAGGCCTCCGATGGCCCGCTTTCAGCACCTGAGCAAGTGCCACGTGGATGGCGTCTGAGGCTCCCTGCACTGAGCTTCGGAATCTGAGCAGCCAAGCCGCATCGCGGATCCACGCTGGCACAGGACATCTTGGAGGAACTTGGGCAAGCGGAGTTATCGGTGTTGATCGCAAGTGCAGTATAGCGCACTTGAACCAGACTTCGGCATAGAGAAGCTGCGGACAGAGTTGGCTCCATCACAGTGATTTCTCGGTCTCTTGGCAGCATTCTACAGTACAGATAGTCCGATGGAGTCCGACAGGCTGCAGTGCAAAAAAACACAAAGCACCAAAACTAGACGTGACGATATCTACCTTCGACCAGATTTAGGAAAGAGGCCTTGGCCCCGAAATGGCAGTGCTTGGTCGAGCACAGGTCGCGGTGCTTCCTGCCACAGACCTGGACTTAGCGATGCTGCTTTGGCTGATTCTACCCAAGCGATTAAAACGAGAAAAGAACGAACGTGAGCCTACCAGCCGAGCCCTTGCAGTCAGCGGCGTGTTGCACAACAGGTGGCGCTTCGGTCAGCTGAGCTCCATGGCACTGTACTCCTTTTCCAAATATTCCAGTACCTCTCTCCACGAGCAGAGATCTTGCTGAAGCTTCGCGAACTGAAGGCTCTGTCCATTTTCCTTCTTTACTTGCAGACGAGTTCTCATGGCGCCTTATCGGGGTTCTTCACCTCGTTCTGCTCCAGGCGTGTCCACATGGGGACACTAGATTTCGCCTGGGTCCGTGCCTCGCAACGTGCAGAGCTGCGTGAGTGCTTGTGGGCGAGGCACAACGTTTCCACAACTCCCTTCTAGAAAGAACAAAGCTTTACAAGTCTTGAATAAGCCAGTCATCGAGGCTATCCCGTTCAGTTCTGCCCCCCAGGCTGTCTCCGAAACCGCTGATGACTCCAGCCTCTTCGGCAGCTCTCACCAGCAACTCTACACCCCGCTCCTGCACCAGACAAGACGCACGGCAGATGTCAACGCTTCAGCGATTCCAATTGGACAGACTGCTGCAGAGCACAAACATGCTTCCACGCATCTGCCACCAATCGAGGCTCTTGTCGAGGCCCGCACGGTGAAGCGGTTGTGGGAGAGGTGAAGCTCTTCGAGTGTGTAACACTTGCGCACGAAGCGGCTCAGTGCCTCTACACCAGGATCTGCTGTAGATCACTCTGACTCTTGCCGATTCTGGAGCATTTGCGGATAAGAGATTCAGCGCTGCTGGACTGCGATCAGAATCCGCAACGTGCCTGCGCGCCATCATCGTTGATGTCCTGCAGAATCCACTCGGGACGACACGATTCACAGCTGCTCGGTCTTATCATCACTCAGGACCCCACATTCTTGTAGAGCTTCAAGACACGCAGCTTCTCACATCGGGAGCAAAGCTCCAGAACCTGCAAGACGGGGGCCCAGGCATCGGGTGGCCCTCAGGCTGTAGTACTTTGCCTTCCGCAGACCCTCTGCAGAAAGTCGGTTCCTCAGAGCAGATTTCGCTGGAGTCGGTATACGGTTATCCGTCAGGAGATTTTAGGTCTGCCCTCCCTGTTGCAAACCCCAATGCTTTCACTGATACGGATTCATGATTGTGCGCGGTAACGGGTGAAGCTCAGCTCGACTCCCACATGTAGGCAAGGGCACACTGCTGGCATTGCACTTACGGTTCTTTTGCAAGCTGCTTATCCGCCGGAGGTCTGGGCTGACCTAGGGCACGATCAACCGGCTGGTGCGATGATGCCCCGAGGTTGTTTTGATTACAGGCTGACCACTGACTGCAACTGGATCAGCCTGTCATTGTGCAGGGCCTCTTTGTGCCCCTTCTACTGCAGAAGTCTTCTGCAACAGAGAAGAAACACTTGCAGAAGATCTGTCTTAGTCTTAGTCCATTTTAACAAACCAGTAGCAAGGAATATAGGGAAATATGTGTTCAATCCAGACACGTGCAGAGATTTTGTGCGCAGCTGAGTTTGTGCGCCGGGAGCACATCAGCAGCGTCAGCATGCCTCATTTCCGGGGGCCACAGACGGAAGATTAACTTCCGGGCTCAGTGGTCGATCCATCTGACACTCCATCTGACTGACTTTAGCATTATTCGTGATGGACCACAGTTTGAAACTAAGCCGCCGTCTGCGTTCTCGCAGCCATCCCAGCCATCTACACAGCCCGAAGCGCCCGAAGAATTCCGAATCTCAGAAGATGCAAAGGTGCAGCGTGATGCCGAGCGGGGGAAGAGGTGGCTGCGATGCTGCGACCAGCCAGCGCCAAGTAGCACCTTGCGTTGCACTTCCTGCTAGCATGGCAATAATCGAAGTTCAGCTCAACGAGCCCTAGACGGCCGCGCCTCTATGTAGAGATCGCGCATCTCCCGCCTTCAAGAACACAACACTCTTGATCTTGCAGATCAAAAGAATAGCATGAAGCCTTGAGGAGGGTCGCAAACGACACAGCAGCCCATGCATAACATGCCACCCGCTGCTAACTCTGGTGCCCAGCTGCAGCTGTTGGTTCCGTCGCACGACAAGCTTCTGGTATTCCTTGCAGAGATCACCAAAGATCACTGCACGGCGCCATGCAGCATCCCCCAAAGGCTTCACGGCCATGAGCTGCACAGCTGACCCCAAGTCACCATGTCTCCGGTCTTGGGACTTTTGCACAATTTAGTAGCTCGTGCTGCCACGGCTCCTCTTTGACGTCCTGCCATGGCGGCAATGGTTCCGCCGGCTTCTTCGATTTCCTCAGTGAAACAACTGCAAGCCTCGAACTACCAGAAACACATCCGAACTTCGGGTGGATCGGCATCTGTGCTAAGACGGTCTGTATTAGCCTTTCATTAGAGTTTATCGACGACATCCCCAAGACAAGGCAGAGTCCCGGACAGGGCTTCCGAAAACAGCATATGTGTCAGAGAGTAACTGCTGCAACAAACATAGGAGACACATTGCGCTCTTATGACTCCCGTCGCGACTCGCCTCGGCTCTGAAGTCTACAGACTCTACAGCAACTTGCAAAGAGCCTGGACAGCGTCAGGACGTAAAGTCGTTGCCGGGACGCTCCATCGTGTAGAGCATGTACGCATTGACCTGTCCACTTTACAATAGATGCTCCGCATGGTATCAGGCATCCCTCCGAAGCTGTTAGCTGGTGTTTTGCAGCCTTGGTGCCTCCATGCAACAACGGGAGTCTTTGCAGTTTGTAGTGTAGTGTTGTCGGGCCGAAGGGAGTTGGGAAACGTGTTGCTTGCTATTTCACCGCCATGCCCACAAGCAGCATTAGATCTGCCTGTGGCTTGGGTGCCACGTCCAGCAGCTCCTCGGGCAGAGCAGCAGAACAGACACAGCCAAGAACTCTTCTGTAGCATCAAGCTGCCTTGAGCAGGGCATGCATGCGAAGCCGCCACTGGGCAACCTGCTGATACACCTGCAAGCAGACCAGGCACAAGCCACACGACGGCCCACCATGCCGTGAACATGGAGCTTCCTCCGTCGTCCGACCTCGATGGCCGCTACTGAGGCACCGCGGTACTTTCGCCGTGACGGTGCGTCCATGCTGTCCCAGGTCGAACTGAGCCTGTAAAGATGCCGCGAACTTTTTGATGGCGTTGCGACTGCCTCCCGAACCTCCCGGGACTGAAGCGCTTGTCCGAAAGCTTGTCCCAATCCTCCAGAGACACAAGCCGTGGCTTCTGCCGCGACAGCGGCCTTTTGCTCTCTAAACACGCTGCAACATGACCGACCATCGACCGGATGTCCTGGGCCATGTAATGTTGCTCTGTCATGGGCGGTGGCGGCCTCTGCGGGTTGCACATCAAGGTCGCGACCTTTCGAGGTTCGTGAGCTGCTTGCACCTGCGAAGCCCTGGCCACGGCAAGCGCACCACGTCGCGGCGTTTCAAAGCCTGGATGCAGGCTTTGTTATGGCCTCTGAGTGAGTTGAGGGGCAGGATGATCGCTCTCTCTGCACATTTCTTTCAAGTCTCCTGAAGACCATTGAAGAACCTAGCAAACTCCTCTCTCGCCCCCTCTCCCTCACCCTGGCATCGGCCCAGGCCTTGGGTTCTGTCTCGCGGCCTGGACTCAGAACAGCGTTGCTTTTCCGTGCCAAGGACAAAGCACCAACTGCACCTCTTTTTGGGAGAGTGCAAACCTCCGCAGACAGTTTGCTCAGCGAGAGCTCCACATCCTGAAGCTCGAGGAGGCGAGCCACTGCTCTCGGTTGGGGCGCTTTACTCAGCTTCGCACCTCAGCTTTTTTCAGCCAAAGAGTCGCTCCCGCATCTGTCCATGGGCAAGCGGCAGGTTGCATGGATCGGATGCACACAAAGTCATTGCACGCACGAGAAGGGCTGACTACGAAACATGCAGGTTTCCTCTGTCACGCGCCAGGGGAATGCGAAGGCATCATGCGAATTTACGCCATGCCAGGTCTCCACGTCTCGAAACCGAAGCCTAGTGACAACTGCTCTGGCCTGCAAACTCTGTCTGGCAGACTCCTGAGCAGTCAACGCTCGAAGAGCTTGGCTTGCGTTCTTGCTTCGCCCTCACCCTACAGAAGCTGCCGCATGCGTCACACAGAGTTCGCCGCATGCACACAGAGCTCGAAAAGCTCGGGACATGATGAATCAGCTGCAAGGCTCTGCCATGCCAACTTCTCGAAGGCTCCACGACAACGACCTGGTGCAGGCGGACAAGTTTACCATTGCAGGCATCAGCCTCTGCAACCGGGTTACACGCGCAAATAGCATCAAACAGATCTTAGGACGCCGACCAAATCGCCAGTTTCCACCGCACCGGCTTCAGGCAGCCGGCGGGCCTGCGAAGACTGGTGAACAGAAGAACTGCATGAGATGACCGAACGGCCTCCTTGCGGAAGTCCTTCAAGTCCTGCATGGCCACAAAGTTGTTGCAGCTGAGTCATGCTTTCGCAGCGAACCACTTTGTCTGCGCATATCAGGAATCCTTGTGCCTGTCATAACGTGACATAATAGCGTGTTTTCAGGAGGGCAGTCGCTGCGTGTCTGTAGCTCAGATGGGTGGGTTCGCTCCTCCGTCGACCAGGCGTTGGCTCTTGCTACGAACTGCGACCGATGCATTCGCAGTACCGCTGACACCCTTCGATGTCACGAATACGTTTGTTCCGCTGAAGCTTCTTACAAACTCTACGATGCATTCGTCCGTTGACACGTGTGTGCACGGTTGTGCGGGTGCAGCTGGGAGACAAGTGTTGTTCTCTGGTGTCAACAGACCGCCGGAATGTCACTCCTCCATAGTTGAGATGTTGGTTCTCTCCATGGACCAGTATGACCAGTTTAAAGAACTCGGAGCCCAATCACAAAAGCGAACGAAAAGTACACGGGATGCCCAGTTTCTTTTCGAGGGTTTTAGGCATTCCCGGCAGATGGACAACGACAGGCAAGTCTGGCCTCAACAGTCGCTGCCGGCTCAGCAGACCAAGCCGATGTGACACGCCGCGCTCTTCGCGGAGCCGGAGGCGAATCTCCGACAATGGGCATGGCGTCCACGGTTTCATGAAAGCTACCGTGGGAGCATTGGGAGGCTAGCAGTTGGTAAACCTGTGACAGTTGATTTATGCAAGTAGCTGCACCTCCTCAGGAAGAAATTCCGACCTCTAACACATATCGCTGGCGATCCGCTACTAGACTGCCCCGTCTCTTTGCAACGAGACATGCATGCGACTTGCCTTCACGCTTCAGACGGCTTCGGGCAAGCAGTGATGTTGTCTGCTAGAACTCCCATTGCATGCTGGCCCATGACTGTCGACGGCCTATAGCCACAGTTGGACAGCCCAGGGAATTTTTGCTTCCTGCACAGTGTATTTTGGCCAAGCGTCTGAGAGAAGTTTACCTCCTCATAAGGGTACACCACTTCCTTCAGGGGCAAGTCCTGCGCTCACCCACAGGGTTGTTCAGAACACAAAGTGAGGCGACAGCGGCGCCAGGCAAGCTTGCCCACAGGCTGTGCCTGCCTGCAAATCCGCATCCGAAAATGCCTGACCCTGGTAGTTCAGCCTGCCGTCAGAAGATGCTCTGAGCTGCGCGACAGCTTCGGCATGAACACTCACGAAAACAGTCATTGGAGAGCTTGCCGTGCGGACCTTTTGGAACTCATCAACGCCCGCGATCACCTGTCAGTCAATTCCAGCATGCTCTGATCTGCAAACACCCACACCAAGCATTTGTGCAAAGATGTGGTCCACTTCTTTCAATGTTCATCTCCGAGACGCCACTTCTTCTGCTTGATCAATGATTTCACAGTACAGGTTTCGGAGATAGCTGCCTGTTCCAAGGTGTCATGCGCCGGTCCGACGGGATGGGATGTGGCTTACGAGCCCAGACGGGATGCCACAGCCCATGCGAAGCTTCTTCCCTGCTCCAACTAGGCCTGCCGCTGGCGGCTGGGTTCAACTAGCTTCTGGAACTGCGAGGCTACTGTCGTTCGTTTGAGAGCTTGTGCAGAGTTGCAAAGTCTTCTGTGGGGAGACTTCCTGAATTGCTTGTCCCTCTAACCCAATCATTCTGAGCGACACAGGGCCAGGCGACATGCGAGCACTCGGCATTGAGAGTGTCTTTAGCTTAGCTCTTCTTTCTCATGTCCACGTGATCGCGAAAGCAGTTGCTTGCGGACCAAAGTAACATGGCAGCCTGTGCGCACTGCTGTCGAAGTCGCTTTCGATTTTCTTCCATCCACGCGCGAGCTGCCGGCCCATGACCCCAGTCAGGACATGGCACAGCTCCTGCCGGACGAGCATGTCCTGGCGCTCGCAGTCAGATGCCAGTCCTACGCACATGGCAAAGACCCAACCATGCAGGGACACCCGGTCGGCGATCCAGCCATGGTTGCCAGAAGAACCTGGAAGACTTGGCAGTGAAATCCGTACACTGCTGAACATCTCGGCTCAAGATACCTAGTCTTGATGATGCCGACCCTTGAGACACCACAAGACAAACCATCAGGTTCGATCAATTCGATCCATGCAGCATAGACCTTGCTTTCACACTACGCGATCCATAATCACGCATGCATAGCTTGCTTACATCATCACATGGTGAGCTTGATCGTGCCGAGCCTCTTGGACATCCTGCGCCCGCAGACGAGCTGCGATGTCCAAGGGTAGCATCCTTGCATTGGAGAAAAAGGTGGATTCGTAATCGAAGACTGCCTTCAAGGTTTAGAAGAGCGTGCCTCAGCTGATCTCGGCAATCTGGGTTGGCTCGGGCCGCCAGAAGCCGGCGGACAGACCTCAATACTGCCGTCGATGCTTGAGAACCCTTCGCTGAAGACTTCTGTTTGCTGCCAGATTAGTCATGCAAAAAGAGCATGCAGGGGCTGCAATCCCACATTGGCATGGTGTTCAGAGTTCAGACCCGAGCTCCACGTCACTGCTCGCTGCAGCCAAATGGAGGGCAGAACGCCCATCTCGGGACCTTCGGCGCCATTCCAGACACACTCGGCGACCATCATCCTGCTCCGTACGAGTATGGCTTCTGCGAAGCGCAGAGACACACATCAATCCAAGACCGGTTCGCCGTCAAGTTCGTTAAACGAGCCTAGGAGCGCTGCGAATAAGGTAATCTTTGTACGAGTACCGGCGAGCAGGGCCACATCGGCACCGGGGTCTGTGGCCCAGACCCGGCGGCATGCGGGCACGCTCTGAGATCCTTGCCACGCTCACACATTCCACATGTCAAACTGGTAAGATCCCCACACACCGTTTTAACACATTTTGAGGTGGCATGACGACAAGTCCACCCTTGGGGCGGGGCCAGCAACAACTGCACCAGCGCAGGACACTTTCGCCTTGCAGCGACCTGACTCAAACCGAAGTTTATGCACTCAGCAATGAAGTCGAGATCAAATCATGTCGAGACTTGTGTTTTCCTCAAAAGTCTTATCACTTCGGCCCGGCGCATGAAGAGGCTCCTGGCCACGGCTGTCTGCAACGGCCAGAGCCTCTCTCAGCCACGCTTAGAAAGCCCACCGTGTCTCGACAAGCTTGCAGACTTCATCCACTTCCTCCCTTTATCTCCCTTTGTCATCCCTGACTGGCCGAACCAATGAACGTGTCGCCCGCACTACCACGCCTGTGGCTCTCGTGCGAAGACAGCAAATGCCTCAAGGCGGCACTGCCATGAACGGCAGGAGACGTGTGCTTCAGTGCTACTCGGCACATCTGCAGTGTTCAACCAAGACAGCCGCAGTGTCCAACATCACCGTCAAACCTGACGAGCTTGACCTGGAATGTCGAAGTACGGTCGAGGGCTTCTGTCTAGTGTTGCGGCACGACATGTCAGATGCACTCAGGGCCTTATGCCTCTGCACGTTGGGGGGTGAACCCATGCAGTTTATGAACAAGGTTCCAGGTGGTTGGACAGACCGGCACAGCGAATGTGCTAAAGGTGTCGAGAGACTTGATCCACGAGGTGCTATACCATCTGCACATGAAGCAGCGTGTTCTAGCAGACGTTTGGGGCAGCGGTCATGCCTCAAGCTACATTGAGGAGGCGATCCATGTGCACTGAAGGATCCAATCTGCTCAGGGAAAGCTCTCGCAAAGGTCAGTACACCATGGCTTGGTGGTATGCGCATGGGACTACCGCGCACGAAGCTCCAGAGGAGAAGCATGCGGCATTCTTGCTAACGCTGCAGGCCAGATCAAGTAAGCCGAGTTCGTGTGTGGACGCGCATCCCTCATTCCAAGCCACAAGCCGTTGCCGTGCCAGAGCCACGTCAACGGCGGGTGCTTCCGTCTTGGGCTCTGGTGGCTGGAGCAGCGGCCGTCACACCAAAATGGTGGGAGATCAACGATCGCTTAAGCTTCATGTTGAGGCTCAGCAGGGCAACCAATAATTTCGTCAGACTCGTTGTAGTGGAGAAGACTTGGGATTTCTTGCCTCTACGGCCCCACTACCGCTGTTCTTTCTTAATGGAACATCGGATCTTTGCAATGCGTTGCTCGATGTTGCTCGCTTTGCAACGGACCTGTTTGGCTGGAGCGCTGCATTGCTTGTTACGGTACACTTCCGCCGATAAGACGTGTCTGGAATCTGAAGGCTGGGGATTCAAAAGGATCTTATCCCGAGCTCTGCCCATAGAGGCATTGCCACTGAGCATCGAACATCGCAGTTAGTTCCACCACACAGTTCGTGCTCACCTCTCAGGAGTGCAAGCAGGATGGTAGATGCAGGCAACCCATGTAATCCATCGGCTTGGTAGACAACGAAAGGAAGAAGGGCACTCAGGATGGCTTGGCGACAGGAATCCTAACCCGCGTCTGCATACAACTGACGAATCCCGCATGCAATCAGGCAGCACAACAGAGGGAGTTGGATTTTTGTGCAGAGAATGAATGACATCAATGCCTCGGACTGCCCAGCGTCGGGCAACGTGGCCGACGGCCTCAAGCAAAACCCGGAAAATCACCTTCGACTGATCTTGTTTGGTCATCTTCGCTTATGCAGCTCATGTCACTCGGCTGCAGGCCAATGCTCGACCACCCATCGTTGCAGCATCTCGCTGTCAAGTCCTGGCGCGAACAAGGGCCTTCTGCCCAAGAGCCAGAGTCTCACGTGCACGCGACTCTCTCGCGCAAGCAAAAACACGCAGACCCTCACGTTTCCTGAAAAGCACTCACTGGCTGGCACGAGTGAGATGAATCTAACTACCACGCGACTCCTGCTGTGTCGCCTCACCATCCTACGTGTCTGGAACCTCGCACTTCACGACCCCTCCACATGGACCGCATGAGGACCTTCCCCTCACCGCGCTACTGCTGTCGCCAGTTCAAGCCATATCAAACATCCTGAATGTCGGCAAAGCATCAGCGGAACGTCCTGTCGGCACAAAGCGCTGCCAGCCCACGGCGCAGCGGCCAAGCAGCACGCAGCTGCACGCTCTGAGCACATCGGGAGATACACAGGTTGATGCAAACACAGCTCAGACTTCGTTGCAAACCATTTGACACCCCTCCCTCGCCGCTTCCCTACCGTCAACAGCAGAAGATCAAAGTCTCAGGGTAGTCCTTGACACTGCTCCGGGGGTCATCTGCACTGCAAAATGGACTATGTTTTCTTGAGCGTCCTTGCCATCTTCCCCACAACATGCGTCTGTGACTCGCATTGCTGTGCGGTGTACAGACTCAAACTAGCGCAGGCTCTCCGAGCACGTTGCCCGAGAAATGCGGAGATCGCAGACCTGCTTGGGCCAGCAGCTGAGCGAAACGAAAACGCTGCTGGTCGGAGTCTGTTCAGGGGCTCCGGCGCAAGCGGAGGTGGTGCTGAGCTGGGGCGCAAGCCTCCTGGGCACAGGAGACGATTAGCAGCTTCGACCCTTTGTGGCTTTGATGGCCCAGATCCTCATAGCTTCAACATCGGCGTTTTGTACCAAGCTGCGTATGTCGAGGCCGGCAGCGAAACGCAGAATCTCAGAAAGCTTGATGAAGCAGGCTCACAAGGGGAAAAATTTTGTCGCAGAGTGCGGGTATGGCTTCGCGTCTAAGGCTCGCGCTCCCTGTAGCGAGTACTGCATCCTCATGCACCCAAGCAGAACTGAGCTATGCAGCGCTGAGATGGTGTTCCATCGCAATCTGACAGTCTTTCATGAGATTCAAACCATGGACTGGAATCCCCAAGCCCAAAGCATCCTCTGGCAACATCCATCAAGGTGAGTGTCCGTGACTAAACGAATTCGTCGTGAGAGCTCGGAAGCACTCTGGGCACGAAGCACGCCGCCTTACTAGTCGTAGTCGTACTCTCAAAGAATGATGAAACCGAACCAGGAACCGCAGCACGACTGCAAGTAGCAATCTGCTGGGTCCTGTCATCTTCGCTCTCGGACACCGCATCACAGCGTCCTCAGCACGGACACGAAATGCCACACCACCCCGCCGCTGCATCCTTGAGGCCTGTCCTGAGCCTGTGCCCCTGCGGCGGCGCATCGTGTGGCACGAGACATCATGAAGGGACACTATGAAGTGTGTGGCTTCCGGCGTAGTTTGTGGAAGGTGCCGACAGAGAAAGTCACTGCTTCATGCTCAGTCCCATGCACTCGAGATAGAAGTCCCTTAATGTCACTAGGCGCTAGACTGCTTTCGGTGCCATGGCTGCAAGCAGGATTGTCTCCATCGAACAGTACGGTTTGGGAATTGGATGCAGAAGCCTCTGAACATCAATATTATCCTTCGCAAGTGTGTTGTACAGTACCCTGACAATCCCTGAAACGTTTGTTCTTGCTTCTTGCCGTACTGCACCCATTCAGATCTTGTAAGTTGTGGATAAACCCATTCGGGTTTGATGGGACGGCTTCTTAACTTTGGGGCAGGGGATGTCACGGATTTGGCAGTGCCGAACTCTTACGCAGCGCGTCGGAGTGTTGCGGTGACTTTGAGATGAGTCTAGGCTGGGTTCTTGCGGAGTGGAACGGTTGCCTGCGGTCTGGTCCCCCATCATTTCCTGATTCGTCCCTCCATCTTCTTGGTGGCATGCCGACTTGCTCCTTAGCACACATGACACATGCCTGTGCCGAAGCCCAACATGAAGCCACTGAGCAATGGCCATGTGTCGACCTTACTCAAAGCTAAAAGGTTCGTCTCATGTACACTTTTCATCATAGTATGGTGAAATGGAGCTGTCTGAACTCCTGAACTGCTGGACCGTCAAACAACATTTGTCCCGGCGAGTTCGAGAGTAGCGAGTTGACTTGGCAGCAGCGCCCACTTGAGGGAGCCGCTGTCACAGGCCATCCTATCCACCAGCACAGCATTTGTCGGCATGGAGACTTCTTGTAAAACCTGAACGGCAAGCACCAGAGCGACTGCTTGTCGAACAGCATGATGAAAAGTTCAACCGCAACATCCTTTGTACACGCTGCCACTCACCACTTCACAATCGGATCACCACTTCGGGATCCTCTTCGTCCACGGCCTGCCACGAGGACGTCACAAAGGAGTGGCACATTGTGAACTTGACATTCTATGCCAATGCTGGCGGAAGATCCGGAAGGACAAACAGTGGGCATGCAGTTCAAGCAGACTGAGATCCTGTTTTCGCCATACAGCAAGGGTTCAATGCAAGAATGCTACTATACATCGGCAAAGAGCCTTCTCTCAGCGCATGCATGCGCCACGGTTGCACGGACGGAAGCTGTCACTGCCAAGGTCCAAGCTGAAGCCAACGCAATTGGATTTAAGTCGCTTCCGTCCCGCACTGGTGGCGGTGGGTGAGCACGATTCGATTGGAACTAGCCTCCATGTTAAGACGGACTGCCCCTGTCTTTAACAGTTTGCTTGGAAAGCGAAGCCATTCAAACCGGCCTCAAACAGAATGTAGTTTGACACTGGCGTTACTTTCTGGGTCGTCCGTTAGCTCTTCCTTCTCAAAGTCTTCGCAAAGAGATCTCAGATCATGCCTTGGCATGTCCACCAAATGATCACGAGCCATGCCGAAAAAGGGTGGGAAGGGAAGAACAGCTTTGAGACAAGTCTCATGCACAGACCGTCGTGATGCAATCCTCAGAGATGATTCAGCATGACAACGGCAGCGAGTAGGCACACTTCCGCGTGCTGACAACTCCAGCATGTCGCTCTGGGTTCCTATTTGTGGAAGTGACACGCTTCTGGGAAACTTTCACAGGTGCCAACAAGTAAGCTTCCCAAATAGCCCTGCCATGGACATGTCACGCCAAGGGTCCATGGTATCAGTCCCAACTTGGACACATGAGGTTCCGTCTGTTTTTGTGTCCCAGTGTAGCGTCAGCGCTGTGTGCAACGGGGCGCCACTCTTCTGCATGATGATGCACGTGACCACCTTTGCTGCAGTCAGTCGTCGAAACACATGCCGACTAGAGATGCGAATGGCCGGACTGCACGATGCGCAGTCTCAGTGATACACACACACACACACCACCCATGCTTGTACGACGGAAGTGGAAGTGATAGAGGGTGACTCATGGTGACAGACCTGCAGCCGTGGGAAGTGCGAACAAGCTGCATACTTGAAAGGCTTGTTCAACTTTGCAAGCTCCTGCAAGCACTTATGCAAGACTCGGTTTCCTGAAAACCCCTGCGCTCTGAACTCAAAGACGATAATGTCCTTTAGGCATTCATCAATAATTTGGTTCGTCCAGGAAGTGACTCGCTCCTTGCTGTACTGTGACCTGGCAGGGCGAACTCCAAACTGCTTGGTTAAGAGTTCAGACTTCAGGACATGACTCAGACAGAGGATTGCAACTCGAACTCCGACCCTCCAAGAGTCTTGGTGATCGCGTTCTTGACGATCTCGTTGACCTGCTCGCTGACAAACTCGTTCTCGCCCTCATCGTCCATTGCTGGGATGTTTCTTCAAAGGCAACCTCCTGCAACCTTCGAACTGCAGCAGCAGACACCTCTTTGAGGTTTGGTGTGCTTCACCCTGCTGCCTGAGCCAATGTCGTGACAGTCACACGCGAGCCGGAACTCCTTTAAGTCGCTCTTCTCATTCCCTGCGGCACTCGTGCTACGCATCATTGGACTACCTTCCCTTGCTTTTTGGGTCTGCATGCGGTAACATGGCACGCCCACCTGGTTCGGATCAACCGAAAATCGACGAGTCCGAATGAAAGGTATGCTTAAAATGCTGATGAGTGCCATACGCACCTCTGAGAACGTAACTTCTGGCTTCTGGCAGCTTTTTGCTCTCCGCGGCATCAGGATTCTGGGGGTGAAACGGTTCGTTGGCCACAGGTCCGAGTCGTCATTGCCCACGTGCCCGAGTTCTGCTGCAGGGAGCTTCAAGCACCAACAGGCTCTTTGAATGAGATGATGCAGGTCCAGCGTGGGAGTTGATCAAATCATGCCTCGGCGGAGTTCTGTACTAATCCCCAAAATGTGGTCCTCTTGGACCAGGGCCGGCAGGATAGTAAACAAAATCCCAAACCCAAGCCCTCAACCCTAAACGATTGCCACCAAGGCAAGACAAGGCTCATGCACACACGGTCGTGATGCAATCCTTGACTCCAAAGTCTGTCGCACCAATAGGCTTCGCGTTTGAGGCTCAGGGTAGGATTTACGGTTGCAGGGTCTGGGCTTGTGGGTCAAGAACCTTTACAGGGGCGACGGCTTGGGTTCTTGCTACAGGCAGTATATGGATAAGAAGGCGATTCTGCACGTGATCGCACGTGTATATGTGCCGACAAGAAAATGTGTATGGTAGCATCCCACAGGGACTGATGGGATCTTCCCTGCTCTCATACATCGGTTCTGCATTGTCGCGCATGCTTGGAATATAGCCTTATTCCGCCGGCGCCAGCGCCGGGGCCAGCGCCAGTCAGCCCGGCACCAGCCCCCTATGCCAGACCCCGCCGGTGCCAGCGCCAGCCCAGCGGCAGCGCCAGCCCTTCAACCCGCCCGCTCATTTGGCGATGCACCCTCATTTGGCGATCCAGGTTGATCACGAATCTTAAACTCGACCCCTCTTTTGACGATCCCGTTTCATCATATTTCTTAAACACACCCCCGCATTTGGCGATGCCATTTCACCACTTGTCTTAAGCATGCCCCCTCATTTGGCGACCCCGGTTGATCGCAAGTCTTGAACCCGCCACCTCATTAGTCGATCCTGGTTGATCACGTTTTTTAGCCACCCCCCTCAATCTAGGTTGTTCACATATCTGAAACCATCCAGATTCAAGACATAGCTGAAATCCACCTCTCATTAGGCGATCCTGGTTGATCACATATCTTAAAGCCGCTCCCTCATTTGGCGATCCAGATTCATCACATATCTTAAACGCGCCCCCTCATTGTGCGTTAACAGCTTCTAAGATAGGTGCCGGTGAGACTTTCTCGGAAATCCTGCCAAGAGTCCATCGTGTCTGTCCCCACTTGTACGCACGAAGTTCCATCCGTCTTCGTGTCCCAGTGCAGAGCAATGCCAGTGTGAAGTGGCGCACCGCTCTTTTGCATGATAATGCAGGTAACAACCTGAAGAGAAAGCTGCGACAGCTTTTGGGCAATCGTGCTTTCTACTGCTGCCAGGGAACGTACTTGAAAGGCTTGTTCAGCTTTGCAAGCTCCTGTGAAAACGAACTCACAACAGGGACTTGCAAGTCTCTGTACTAGGATTTGCAGTTGCACGCTTCCTTCAAACACTCGTCAATGATCTGGTTCGTCCACGGGGTCACCCGCTCCTTGCTGTACTGCGACCTGCCGTGCAAGTTAAGTTCAACGAAAGGACACAAAACAACGTCTTTGGGATCAACAGCTCTTCTTGACACCCGGCCCTCCAAGGGTCTTCGTGATGGCGTTCTTGACGACGTCATTAACCTGTTCCACGACGAACTCGTTCTCGCCCTCGTCGTCCATGGCTGGGACCCGCGAGGAGCAAGTGAGGCGTCACTTAGCTTGGCTGCGCCTTTTTTTGCAATACAACCTGGCCATTGTGCTTGTAAGTGCAAGCTGCATAGGATCTGGATAGCTCACGAAAGGCTCTGCTTTCAGCCAAGGCGACAGCCCAAGTCAGGCAACGTCAGAAGGCAGCCGCGAAGCATCAGAAGCGGTATCCAAAGAGCCAGTGCGCCACGCCACCGAGCCTCGCCGCGCTGGCGCAGGGCCGCCAGGGAGAGCAGATCGGCCTCGGAACGGCGTGAACTCGAGGCATCCCGAGGACAACAGCCCGAAACTCGCACGTTGCTCAAGAGCAATGCTCCGCTGGCCATGGAGAAGAACGGAAAGAGTGATCATGCTGCACTCTGCAAACGTTTGAAGGCCCCTACAAGAATCTACTTTGACGCGGGACCGACACGCGCCTTTTCTTGGCTCCCGAGGCTCCCAGCTCGTCGCTCTTGGACTAAACCGTCTTTGCGGGGCCATCTCCGCCCGGCTCGAGGTGCCTCGGGCGCTGCACGCTCGCTGCGTGCTCGGAGCTGCGGTCTTCGCTGCACGCAGAGAGACGCCGGGTGGAGGTAATGGCAGCGGTGGCAGGGCAGCTGACGGTCTGAAGGCGCATGAGGCTGACCTGCACCGAAAACATCTGCAGTCCTCGCAGTGCTGGTACCAGACAAGGTAGCGTGGCATGGCTTGCGTGCCATCGTATATCACGTACTCCCTGTGATCCAGAATGCCTCCATGCTCGGTGTCTTCCCCGACCACAGAATCGAATGCAGGGCGCTCGTTGTCGCCTTCGCTGCAACTTGGATGGAACCGGGGCATTGCACGGAAAGCTTTCAATGCCTTCCCAAGGCAAACCTGCGCAACAACGACGCATTTCATACCATCAGCAGCTGAGTCTACATAGGTGTCCGCCTTTGCAGCAATGTCGGCAAAGTATGTACCACATCCAAAGAACCGACCGGAGCGCTCTCCAGATCGGGAAGGGTCAAAGCCCTCACTGAGAATCCCATCAATACTCCGTTTTCTGCAACCGTGATAGAGCAGGAGCTCATGCAGACCAATGTCTAAATCACAAGACAAATCTGGCCGCAGCGCACAGCAATCCTGCAAGTCAGGTTGAAAGGTCCCTCGATGTTCGAACATCTTCATTCGTCGGTCACGATATTTCGTCTCAGCGTCTGAAATCAAGACCCGCTCTATGCGAACAACGCGCAGTGCCTTTTGCACCGCACGCTCGCCGCTGCCGAAGCGATCTCGGGATGGAACAGCGCCTGTCCTTACCAAGTGTTCGCTCAGCCGGCGGAACTCGCTGCTGCTTTCTGCAAGCGTCCTCAGCATACCTCCATGGCATGCAACCGCTTCTAAGTTCAGCTCGTGGCCAGTTACATATCCCAGCCCGAAACTGTTGCATGTCGGATGCCGGTAAAGCTCTTGTCAGACTTTGTCGTACAGATGTCGCATGAGAGCAAACCTGGACAAAAGTACCTGCTGCTTCTGCCTTTTCGTTGCGGCTTGGGAAGCTGCATCCCGATCGACTCGTGAACCAGTCACTCTTGCGATGCACGCCTGAGTTGCAGGCTGCGTGTCGGCCAGCGGCTGCCACTTGGACATCCCACGCCTTCGGGCACAGCGGCGACATCGACATGGATCTGCGCCACATGCTAAGCAACCTGGCCTTTGCATGGTGCTCGAGAACGCTTTTCAAGAAGTTGTGCATCATCTAACAGGGCAGCCGTTGTCGAAACTGTCGAAACCGCTCGAGGACGCTTCGCCACTAGCCTGCAGGTCGAACTTCAGGTTGGGTTCCTCAAACGCTCGTCGCATCAGCGCCTCGTGGTGATCGTCTTTTGACCCAGAGGCAAACTGCTGGAGGCAGGCGCAGCGGGAGAATGCGGAGACGGTGAAAAGCTCTTGTGATGATTCAGACCATCTCAGTTCTTCTGCCTGGAGGAGACTGGCGATCAGCCTGGCTCAATTTCGGCTCTTTTTCCTGCCGTGAGTCACACCTCCACACCATCCAAGACCTGCACGGCAACATGTTTATCATGGACAGTGCGTGAGTTCAAGGACAGCGCACGTAGATTCAAGACCTGCAGGCAAGGAAAGTCGGTCCTTGCCCATGAGTTTGGGAGAAGCAGTCCGCCAGCAATGCGTGCCTCAGGGCAGACTACCTCCTTAACTACAACTACGATCTTTTGGCAACTGTTCTAGATATCATGCAAGCCACATTTGCCGTCGCAGTGAACAGCCTCACCCCATTCATCTTTTACGCCTGAGGTGTCAGAGGCTTAGGTTTTCGGCGAAGGGCGTCCACTTGGATTCGTGTTTGATCAGATGCTGCCTTGCGTTCGTGACATGTGACTCGATCTGAGGGCTGCAGATTGCATGCAGGAGCTTCTTCACAAAAGCTGCGATTGGGCTTCTGGCGTTCCGCAGGATCTGTAAGAAGACAGTTGTGAGTCCTCTGGTTCAAGTCTCGTGAAGTGTGCGCATGCGTTTCTGGACATCCCCTTGTATTTTGGCCAAGGAGCAGGTCCAGTGCCTGCCAGGTCTCTGCAGCATTCTGCAGCTCTGACCGTCGCTGGGTCACCGGAGTTCACAGATGCTACTACTCCTACTACAGTCACTTGAACTTTTCCCAACAAAAGATCGGGAACCGATAAAGACCCGGGCCCGAGAGCTCGCCTGCGGCTCCCTGAGCAACAACTCTTTGAAGGCGGCCGGCGATCGCCACTGCTCCGGTGCCACCTCGAGCGCGGCACTGCGCGGCATCCCGAAGTCTGATCAAGGTGCTGTCGACGAGGGGTCTTTTGCCAAAGAGCTACCCGCCGCAAGTCCAAACACGTCTGAGAGTCTAAGATGGTGAGCAGAAACGCGCACTTCCGCGGGCCGCCAGGCCTGCAGCGCCGATTCGTAGGAAGATCTTGGCTCCTGTGCCGACAGGCGAAACTGAAAGCAGTCAGAGCCGAGGCTTGTGCCCGGCAGGAAAACGGACCGAAAGCTGCCGGAAGCTACATCATCTTCTGCACTGCGACCTTCAAGTACACCAAGGGCTTGATCGCCAGGGCGTTGCGGAGCTGCCTCCATCTACTGAAGGAAACAGTGGCCCTGCTTGGTATTTGCGTGGAGTGCTTTGGCCGAGGGGCTCTGCTGTCAGCTGCAGGGGGCCTTGTCTGAGCCAGCTTAGCCTCAGCACAATGCAACAGTCTGATGCCTAGCGGAGACTCCAACTGTGAGTTGTGAGGGGCACGTGCCGTCCTTTGTGTTCGACAAAGACGAAAAGCAGGCCTAAGAACATTGCTAGAATCCGAAAGGATTGCGAGCGCATCTGTGCAAGACATTTGCGTAGCACATACAAGAAAGGCTATCTGGATCGACAGATGCAGCATGTTTCGGTCCGACTGCAACTTAGCTTGTGCAGTTCTATTGAGATCTCTTTGTTTCGAGTACCACTGAGGGCAGGCTTTGTCTGGCGTTGACAAGCCCTGAACCCTGAAAAGCTGTCTCTGAGGTCTCTTGGCAGCGAAGGGAATAGGAATCTCGGGTGGGGCATCCGGCTAGCCGTCGCCGGTGTCGACGGATCCGCGTTTATGGCCACCCTGGTCTTCCTCCACTTGGCCTCGAAGCATTTCGAAGCCTCTGAGACACCAGCGCTTCGAAGATCTGGTCTGGAGCCTCGGCACAGGCGAACCCACGGAGATGTTCGAAGAAAAAAGCACTTGGGCTCTGACCGGAGGGAGCTTCGGCTTCAAGTAGCTAGGCCTCAAGAAGAACAAAACGAAAAACGAAACAAAGCAAGCCAATGCACAAGCAGTCCCCGCGCCATTCCCTCCCCCGTTGAGCCCTTTCGCTGGCCTGTTGAGCTCGTACCACCCGGTCCAACCGAAGGCCTCAACAACACCCCCCTGAACTCTTCAAGGCAATGGAGGGCTTGCACACAGCACGGCGAAGCCTTGGCAAGGATCAGTTCGGCGTCCTCCTGGCCTTGGCTGTGTGGCTGTCAAGGTGCCTTCCATATCGTAAAACACGAGGGGCCCCACCGTTCCGCAAGACACTTCTGTCCCACTTCGGATGCACGGAGTTAATCCCACTCGAACTGCCATTCAGCTGGACGGCTCGCATCCAGGTTTTGCGCTAGCGCGCTCGCACCATCCTGTCTGCAAAGTGGTTTGATGGCATGCCTTCCAGAAACCGACTGATTGGACCACAAGCCTGCCAGATCTCTTCACCGCCGCGTTCGGCAACACCTCTTCCAAAAACGCACGAAGCGGTGAGAACGGTGGATGGGGAATTCATGGCAAAGAGTCGAATGCTACACGCCTATAGCCTTCAAACGGCGCCTTCCCGAACGGCAGCCAACAAGGCTGCTTTGTCTACCGACCTTCTCTGGACGGCTATACACAAGCTGCTTCGGGTGGACAGCTGAATTTGAATTGCAAACGACACCATAGAGGCCTAGCTGGTGCGAGAGTAGGACTGGTCTCAAGATGCAGGGCTTCGGCGAATCCAAGCGCAGACCGCTACACTGGCAAAGGCAGCGGCCCAGCGCCGTAGGAGACTGCCGCCAGTCCCAAGACTGGCCCAGGGAGGGTGCATCCAAACAACTCTCGTGCACTCGAAGTATGGCGCGCGGGCACCACAAGCGAAGAACAAACTCAACAAGGCCAGAGCAGTTCTCGGACATGAGCACAAGCCGCTAGTACAATCAAACCGTTAAAAACCTGTTTAGCTTCATCGAGACTTCACATGTCGATCAAGAATCGGCTCAGCAGCTTATATATGAGCATGTGTGAAGTCAACGAGTCTCGTTACCCACATTTGTCTTCGAGTACATTTGCATGCTTGCGATGCGGGACAATGGTGGATGCTCTCTTGATACTTGCGGTTGAAAAGGGCCCAAGCGAGGGACGTGCACCATGCACATCATCCGGAGCCTGAAGGGCACCATCCGACGTCGAAAGTGGCAACGCACGCGATGTGCTATTGAAAAGCACTCTTGAGCCTCCCCAGACCACGCCAGGAGTCCGAAATGCATCACGAGTTCAGGGGGTGTCGAACCAAAAATGTGCACGGCACTGCAGGAGCACGATTTGTCGAGGCAGAAACGCATGGGACTGTCGCTTGCATTTGCTTGCCAAAGTCTTTTGAGTGGCAGCAAGTGATTACCGCCCACTGGATCGAAGCAGTGTTTCCCTGGTGCTCTCCGGGAACGCCGTGCGTGGTGCGCGCATCTCTCAGGGAATCATTTGCGATCATCTTCATCAGAGTAGTCTTAAGCATGTTCACCATCACCACCAAGCATGATCACTTGAAGCCCAGCACCCTAAAGGCCCACCCCAAACCCGAAAGCTTTAACCCCCAAACCCCGCAAAACAAAGCGCGAACCCCCATAGAACTACTCCGCCGTTGACGAAGCAGCCGGCAACCATCATTTCAGAAAGCTTGTTCGCTCCTCCCCGGGCTCCGGCCCGGATTCCTTCCCTCGACGTCAGCATCCTCATCCTTATCCTCTTCGATGGCAAGTGCCGCTGCTGGACATGCTCGCCCCCGGACACACCATGCAGACTGAGATATTACTTTATGGTCATTTTCGTCGCTTCGACTTTGATTCATGCTTTGGGATGTAAAAGAAGAGTGGCTGATGATGATCATGATTCTGGTTATCAGGATGAAAAACTGAATGGCTTGAGCTGCGTTGTCTAGTTTGCATCCGTCCGCGGACTCATGGCTTTGAAAAGCAGTTGGAAAGATCAAGTTGTCGATCGCCTGCGGTTGGGAGGGTGCGAACACTTGCGGGTCTCGCTTTTTGTTCCGGGCTTCCGGGATGCAACTAACTGCGCAGAAGTACTTCGCAGGAACCCACACCAAACTGCTGCATCCTGGCAGCTCACCTCGTAGGCGTTGGATGTCGGAGGTTGGCCTACCAAGTGAAGCAGTAACTCTTGAGCCCGCAGCACTATCAAGTTCCGCACCTTTCTCCCGCAAACACGAAACCACAAAGCGGATGCCTTGACAAGCGCTGCAAAGACTGCTTCTGCTCAACCAGGGGCTGTGGCCGTGCAGCACAGGCAGGAATAAAGCGGAGCACGCAACTGATGTTTTCTAGGACACCAGCCAAGCCAGCAAAGTAGACATCACCACTGCCACTACCGCGACCACCACCAACACAACCTCATCTCCGAAATCTTCAAAACACAGTGTCGGAACAAATACGTGAATGAGTGTCTCCGCGGCACAGCAGTCATTGTGCGATATTTTTTCCGACGGCTACAAGAAGGCAGTCGACACAAGAGTGCGCTCGCTCTGCCCAAGATGACCAGTTGTCAACTTGCTCAAAAGATGGGTATAAATATTATGATGAATGTGAAATAGATACTTGGAAGGGCCTAGCCCTCCAACCTGTCCTTACACAGGTCCTGGATTCCTGCCGCAACCGCTTCAGTCGCGCCAGCATCTTGAAACACATACCTGATCAAGGCAGACCCAGAAGTCGGAGCACACACCACGCATGTTGTGGTGAAGCAATTCCGATCACTCTTGCTACTGTCCTGGCTATTGACATGTTTCGTGGTACTGCTCCCTACACACCCCCTCTTCTTAAGAGTCTTGCTGTTGCTGTTATTCTGATCTCCTCTTTGTTTCATCACCATGACGTTTCTTACTGCTATGTCTATCATTATTCCAATCACAACTTCCATAGTTGCTGCTGCTGCTGCTGCTGCTGCTGCTGCTGCTGCTGCTGCTGCTGCTGCTGCTGTTGCTGCTGCTGCTGTTGCTGCTGTTGCTGCTGTTGCTGCTCGCCGTTTGTGCAACCACCACCACGAATGATCATGACCGCGACCACGACGACAACGACCCACAGCATGCCGAGCTGCCAATCACTCTCCAGCACTTGCAGCTTGGAGAGTTTGGGGCAGGCAGTGAGGTCCATCCAAGGTTCTGCCGCGTCGGCGCCAATGATGGTCTTCATCTTGTCATGCCCTTCCTGCAAAGACAAACATGTCAACAACAACCAGCGACATCCCCCGACCATTATCCTTCTGACAATTCACCACGTAGTGATTGCTAGCACTGGTGACTATACCAATCTGAGACAACACAACGCAACAAAAAACATACAATGCAATGGAACAATGGTACAACGGATGCAATGGAACAATGGTACAACGGAGATGTAGTGACAATCTGACTTTACCACGACTACTGATACAGCAGCAGCCGCTGCTGACGCGCCCAGCATTGAAACTTCGCAACCAAATGCATTGGCAAGCAGTACATTCTCCACGCGATGTCTTCCAGCCACGCATACATGCCCCGTAACATTATCGCTTGTAGGTCCTTCCCTCGATGCTGCGCGCTGTCTAAACAGAAGGTTTCGCGTGGAGAGGATATGCGCACCGTACTGTGTTTGCGGCTGTGGTTGTTGCCTGTTGGTCGTTGTGGTCCGAGCTTGTTGTGCTTGCTGCGTTTTGGCTATTGGTTGCAGGATGTTGGTTGATTGTGCGGATGATTTGTGTTGGTTCCGGCAGCAAATCCCTGGACTGAAATGTGCGGTGAAACATCACAAAAGGCCACGTTAAAGATACAGTGATACACAAAGTGCAATACTTAAGCACTTTAGATGCCAAACATGCTGTGCACACACCTTCCACGGCATCGAAAGAGCCACTTGCCCAGTCTACTACAAGTGGTTGAAGACGAAGAAGCAGCCCTCTGTCTCAGAAATCCTGCCGGGAGGTAAGGTTGACCCAGAGGTCCTTCTTGCCATAGAAGACGAGAAGGGGACACTTCAGTGGCCCGGCAGAGGCGTCAAACCTGTAGTTCTCCTCTAGCTTGCAGTCCGCCGTGATGACCGGCACGAACATTTTTTTCATACCCGGGTCTTGCAAAATGAACTCCGTTCCGCCCTTGTCCTTGAGCATCTGCTCAAACCTTGCATGACCAGAGATCCCTTGACCCCCCCAAAAAATTCTCCACGAACTGGGGATGGAACCGGGCTTCGCCGAGGCCCGCTAAGCCCAAGGATGCCCGGCCAGCCCACTGCGGAGCCTTGCGGAAAACAGGGAGAAAAGCTGTGCTCGGTATCCCGTTCAGGTTATCAAAAGGCGCTTTGGCCAATATCGTTTCTCAGTGCGACGCCTCTGCACTGACCACCACCACAGCTAGAGGGCCCATGTCTTTTGCCTGTAATGACCTGCCCCGATCTCTGCGATGTCTGCAATTTCTTGAATCCCTCTGCGACAGCGGCCTTGCTACCTCCATGGCCAGGATGGAGCCAAAGGAGAAGCCCAGCAACACCTGAAATCCACCAAGGCTCTCATGGCTTGGCAAGACCGGAAGCCTGGTGAAGACGAGATGCAAACGGGAGGCCGTCTTTCAGAGCGTCCTCAAACAAGAAAGCTTCTGCTCAAATCTAGATTGTAGCGCTGTCCCTTCCTGCTGTTACCTGCCCGTGCCCGTGTCCTGGGATGACGACCAAGTCAGGAACCAAAATAGGAAACCGCGTGGTCATTTCTGAAACCAGAATTCGGGAAAAACCGACAGTCTGGAACTTCATTCGTAGACTGCTGTCCAATTCCGGAACTGGGACGACCCAATTCGAGAACGTTGAAGTCGAAATTTAGGAACCGATGGGCCAAAATTCAGGCACCAGCGGATCTTTTCGGATACGCTGTTTCAAGACAGATATACAATTCCAGAACATATGGATCTGACTTCGTGAATTCCGGCCACGCTGCTTCAAGTCAGATATCTGGAGCCAACCCAAAGCCCCAACCAAACCGTCAACCCTGGAGCCGAAAACCCTAGGACGCAACCCTCAAGCCGAAATCCGAAGGCCGAAACCCCGGGGCCCCAACGACATCCTAAAGTCTAATCTCCAAACCCTCAAGCCTAAAGCCGGAATCCCAAGGCAGAAAACCTAAAGCCGAAATCCCAAGGCCGAAACCTTAAGTCCGAAACACCAAGGCCGAAGCCCGAAAGCAAACCCAAACCCTGAGGCCGAAATCCCACGGCCGAAACCGAAACCCTAAAGCCGAAAGCCCAAGGCCGAACCTGAAGCCGAAGCCCCTAAACCGAAACCTTACGATGGAATCCCTGCAGCCGAAACCCGAAGCCCGAATCCTAAGGCTGAAGCCAAAACTCTAATCCCCAAACCCTCAAGCCCAAAGCCAGAATCCCCAAGGCAGAAACCCAATCCTCAGGCCGAAGCCCTAAAGCCGGAAGGAAACACTGCAGCCGAAACCCTAAGGGCGACACACTACGGCCGAAACCCGAATAAAGCCCTGAGGCCGCAACCTTAAGCCCGAAACCCTGATTCCCTTCCACTGCCTCCACACGATGCTGTTGAGTGCGCGCTTCTGTTTTCTCACTGGTACAGGCGTCAACCGAAGTACTACAAAGACAGAAAAGGAGAGCTCGCCGGACGTGTAAGAGGCCAAGAGCACTCCGGCAAACACAGGCATGTCAATGCCCTCAGGAAGGCCACCCTCGAGCACGGTAGAGCTCACGGGTGGCGCTGGGCGGAGGGGTGGTGGCGGAAAGCTTGAGCGATCACAGCAACGAGTGGCCTGGCTCATTCAACACTGCAGTCTGCATTTCATGACCTGGGACGGCAAGGCGGGAATCTTCCTCTCATTCCCTTCTACTGCCTCCACACGATGCTGTTGAGTGCGCGCTTCTGTTTTCTCACTGGTACAGGCGTCAACCGAAGTACTACAAAGACAGAAAAGGAGAGCTCGCCGGACGTGTAAGAGGCCAAGAGCACTCCGGCAAACACAGGCATGTCAATGCCCTCAGGAAGGCCACCCTCGAGCACAGTAGAGCTCACGGGTGGCGCTGGACCTCACCACCCCCCCCCCCCATGTGCGCGGCGAAGGTTCAGGATCAACAGCACGAGAGTGGCCCAATCCATCGGGCGGGTTGGGTGGGGAGCAGCAGTAGCTGGCGGAGGCCCCGGCTGGGCCTGCGTGGCCATCGTCGCCGCAGCCTGATCCGGCAGGTGCAGCTGGGAAGGTGTGTCGAATCCGAGCTGCGCTTGCAACCAGCTCATTGCTTGCTCCTCCATGTCAGCTGTGATGAGTAGTGCTTGGTTGTACACTTCTTTGATCAAATGAGTCGTCAAGCTCACGAGTGCCCTGAGCACCAACCGCACTGCTAGAGCAGCACACAAGGCCACGAGCCTAGGAAACAGGAGAACCATCGCTGTCACAAACCACCATTTCCACGTGAGACCTGGTCGGGGAAGACGCTGCAGCCAAGTAACCCAGGTGGTTGGTGGAGCCGTAGGGGACGCTGCAGCGCCTCTGTTGGATGGCCTCACCGGCAGCGGATCCACTGGGCCATGCTGACGATGAGTGGCAGCCCCGGCAGGACCGCGCGCCCACTCCTGCAGTGCCAATCTGACTTTGAATGGCCAGTGCAGCAGTGAACCGACGACGCGGATCACCAGCTCGCCACCGCGAGGCGGTGAGCCGCTGAGACTCGTCTTGCAAGACCTGTGCTGAACTCAAGTTTCCTGAAACCGGTGCTTCACCTAACTCTCCGGCAGCCACTTGGACCGCGGCTAAGAGTTTGCTTGCTGCCGCGCTGGTCACTTCAGGGTCCGGGAAGGCATTGGCCGGTCCGGCCAAACCTTCTTCCACTCTACGTCTGCTGCTTCGGAGGACGTGACTCTCTTCAACTGGACGTGAGAGCCGCAAAACTTTCCGCCGGGGAGGAGTTTCTCCAGCTGGATCCATTGTCCAAACCAGTGCCCCTCGATAGATCGGTCGTGAGGCGCGAAGACGATCAGGTAGTGCCGTGCTTTTCGCCCCCAAGTAGGTGTCACCGTCGTGGACTGGGGCGAGCTTTCTGCTTTCACTGGTTGTGGAGCAGAACGCGCCGCCGTAGAGGAGGGGCCAGGTGAAGAGACCGCGCAGGAGCTTGAGCTGGTAGTCAGTGAAGGCCTCGCCCGTGGGCTTTCACGTACTGCACGAGCCCTTGCACACGGGCCACAAGGGGCCTGCACAGAAGCTGGCTCTTTCGGAGCAGGAGCAACCAACTCCCACTCTGAATCCTCGACTTCTTCAAGGGCTACCGCGAGTTCCCGGAGTGCTTGGCTCAGGCGGGTCATTCCACTAGACCATCACACGAGCTGTGAGAGGGTACGCGGCGGCGGTTGCAGCAAGTACGAAGCACGTTGATGGACTGTGTGAAGTAGCAACTTTGCAGATTCCGGGGCCTGGGCAACAACTTGCACGGCCAGCGCCTCGTGCAGATAATGTTGAAGGGTCGCTAGACGTTTCCAGCGTCCAGCGTACTGTAATTGGCCCAGGTTCCTGTGAACCCTAAAATGGTGGGTAGCTCCGCCGCCCCGAAGACTACCAAGTGTATACTGGCAGTCTTGCAATCCGAGCATCTCAAGAGCCTCTTTCATTCTTAAAGCCCAACGACGTCTTGGTATGGGGAAAAGTTTGCGGGACCGCGGCGCACGTGCGCTCCACCATCGTAACCAGGCCACCAGGGACGTTGATTGTACTAGGGCAAATTGTTGAACCCATACACGACGAGTTTTCGGTCGTTTTATGCCCACCACCAGCGAGACACCCTCAGCAAGTTCAGAGTTCTCGGGGAAGCACAAGTCGCCGATTGTGAGAGCCTCTGTTTCCCCAGGCCGCAACAAGGCCTCAAAGCTAAGCCATATAGCCAACACGACAGCCCACCACTCGAAGCGAACTGCTCCCGAACAAGAGTGTCCTCGCCCGAGACAAGTTACCAAGAGGCACTCGAGCACGAAGTGGGACATCGGGACTCGGGAGCGAACCGGTTGCAATTGGCGCCACGCTCGGATTGCAGCCCAAGTCCCCCGGAGTAAAGGTCCGGATAACTTCATTGCACGCTGCACACCCAACACTCCTAATCTGACCCAGTAGAGCTTCTCGCCATTCTGGTGACCCCAGTCCACTGCTCGTTCTAACCACCGATCAACCTCCCGTGATGTAGTCTGTGATGTAATACTCCCTCCCAATGAAGCCACAATGCCTATGAGCCACAGCCCCGCCTCCCGCAGGTGCCGCCGATACTCAGGCGAAAGGGTCGCGTTTCGAAGCCGAGGGGGCATCCAACCACAGCTTCAGGGCACTAGCGAGGGAGTCAACGAACTTCTTCGGGTAGTCTCCCTCGAGTGCGCGAGGATATCCACGCCAGCCCGCAGCGTGGGGGTGATCTTTCGGGCATCGCCGAGGTACGCGAGCGAACCATGGGGCATTAGTCATGACGATTGTGGGTTTTTGGGCCCGGGCCACAGTTGGGCCCGCATCAGTGTAGGCGCACATATCGATGACATACTTCCGAGCACACTCACACCGCATGAACAGCTCGGTGCCCCTTCAGCTCCAGGCTGGGCTCCCACGGGGAAGCTCGATGAAGAAGTAACCTCCACGGGATCGGATTTTGTCGGCAAGCTGCAAAACTCTCATCCACAGAGACTCGTGCACCGCTCCGGAGTGTGGGGAGCAGTTTGGCGCTATCCACATCCAATTTACGAGCCCCTCTTCAACCCGGTCCTCAATGCTACCATCGACGAGCGCCGCTGTATACATGATATTGATTGGCACTTCCATCTCTATGCCAACCCTTTGGTGTGCCCATGTAATCTCTCCCCTCCCCGTGGTAATCTCCAGGCCTCGAACCTGGAAACGCTCGGCGACTCCAAGTCGAGCTAACCACCTTGGCGGGGGGCGAGGAGCTGGTAAAGGAGCAAAACGTGATGGAAAATCCGCTCGATTGCAAAAGGTTTCCACCAGATCAACGCCAGCGCCACGTCTCCAAAGAGTAGGAACGGAAGCTGAGTTCGGAGCACTCCGTTGAGACGGAATGCACTCGAGCGACCTTTCGCCGTAGCACCGACAACGACTCGCGAGTCGTTCAGGCAAATCTGTACGACTCCACCGTGCTCGAAGTCACTGGTGAGTCGGATAACCTCTCTACGTAGGGCCCGGGCTTCTTGAAGATTGATGTGGCTCGTGTTCCTGAAGGAGTAGCTCGACGTGACTGCCCAGTGGAGGCATTCCGAGGCGACACTCGCAACCTTCGATAGCTCTAGGGGCTGGTCCGCCTCCAGGCCCAAATCGATATCGCGATCCAACCTGACGGGGGCACCCCGGAACTCAACTTGCTTCCATAGAGCCTGCAATAAACCCTCGGGACACCCTGCACGAACTGAGCCACCTGAGGTCGGTGTGGCATCCGTCGCAAGTATCGAGTCGTTCAAGACTCGCCTCATTTCCAATGGGCAAAAGGAAGGTGCAAAGCCATGCTCCGCAACTCGTCCAAGAGCCAGGCCGGTAGAAACATCCATCGGTCCTGTGGCATGTTCGCACTGAAGACATAGGCACGATGCTGTAAACAATAGAGTTCTCGCCTGTACTGGAAAATGTAGGCCAGGTAGCCGATGACCTTTCGCAGCACTTCCTGTGAAGCCCACCCAATGGTCACAATCGCACACAGCAAACTCCACACTTGCCGACGAACACCCAACGGGGCGCCCACCAACCCTCGCACACCATCAACTGCGGCGCCCCAGGCCTTAAACTCAGTCTCGTAGCGGAAAGCTTTGGGTAATGCACGCTCTAAGTTGGCCTTCTCATAGGCGACCTCCGCAGCTACAACCTTTTGTACATCACGGTCTCTCGGGCTTGGGGGCAAAGGTGTGAAGCTACCATCCAATGGTATCGGGGCCCCGACGTCAATCCGAAGAGCGATGAGCAAGTCGTCCAAGTAGGCGCCCTGCCACAAAGCATCATCAGGAACTGGCTTGTTGTACGCGAGCACACACTGAGCTTCAAACACGCCCTCCCGCTCGAGGATCGCCTCGTGGGTGGCCTGAGCGATGTCGCACCCGTTGATGTCCCCCATCCCTAGAACCTTGAAGCAAAGCCGATGTGGCACGCTGGGGTCCTTGCCATACTGCTTTAAGAGCTCAGGATCAACACGCCGACCTAGGGAGTTGTATGGAATCCAATCAGCAGGAAGACGGAGTGTGTAGTAAAAGTTTTTCAAGTCGTCACCACTCGCACGGAGGTACTCTGATGGCTTGAGGAGCATACGCGCAAAGCATGCGCCACTCGGCAAGTCCGCCCACCGCAGCCTGCGCATAGTGCTGCTCTCGGGTCTACGGTCAAATATCAACCTGTCCTGCTGATCACTCTTCTCCACGGCGAAAAGACCACCTACCAGGAGCTTACCGGCATTGGTACGAGGAAGTTCACTTTCAGGAACAGGGACCGCCATGCCTGTCTCGAGGAGTCGCCGAGCCACATGTTTTTCCTGCTCAGGAGAGACGCGATGGCACGCGACGGGAATCTCATCCCACAACTCCTCGGGAAGCCGCACATCCACCAGATGTCTAACCACCTCAGCCCGGTGTGGGGGTAGCCAATCAAGAGGGTCAACTTGGCCCGCCTTCGCGGGGATTGCCAGCCGCTCAGCCTCCACGGCCAAAGCAGTGGAAGGAGAACGGCCTCCCACCTCGAACGGAACGAAGCCGTAGCATGCACCACTGCTTGGGAACTTTTTCATGAGCGACTCTATCACAGCCCTCTTACCTTCGCAAGAAAACTCGCCGCAAATGAGATCCCAACTAGCAAATTCCTTCACCTCGCCAAGCAACCTGTCCGCAAACTGCCTCACATCAGACAGCCCACGGTAAGTCACCCGCGGCTCTGTTGCGCCACTACCCGGGCGAGGACAGCCGAGCACCATGTAGTTGGACCAAGCCACAAGGATGTTCAAGAAGCATTTGGCCCACCAACACAATGATGCATCAACCCCCTCTAACTCATCTGTCTGGAGAATCTCCGGATAGGGTAGCACAGCAGGAAAAAGCGAAATGTGATTCCCCGACAGTTCGGGGAGGGAACCTTGGACGTCCTGAAACCAATCTAAGTAAGTAATAAAATTCGAATCTCGGCCTAGGAGCGCAGGATGTCTAAGACACTTGCTCCTCGCATGCACGCCTTTAGGGGGCTTCACTTCTGAGTGCTTCCGCTGGCCTCCTCCTCTGGCTCGGCCCCGGCATGGCTGCTTTCCTTGATCTTCTTCTTGAGACCTGCAAGGGCTTCCATGTATCCGCTGATGATCGCCATCTCCTCCTTCGACCCGGCAAACTCCTTCCTTGCCAAGGGGTCTGGTAACCCCGTCAACAACCATGATGCTTGCCAGTCCCCGCCGGCCAAAACGCTCTGAACCTTGGCCTTCAAGTTCTGCACGAGCTGGGCAGTGGCTGCCTCCGGCTGATTGGACCTCAGAAGCTCGTACACTGCACAGTCCATCACTGCACAACGGTGGATCCCTTTGAACTTCCCCCACGGCTGTCGACGAACATAATCCCTGACCGTCCAGGCTTGTCCCGGTACTATGCCCAGTTCCTCGATGATCTCTTTCTCGAAAAGTTGAACAATCCGCTTTGGCCTCCGCTTGATTTGCTCGTGCAGCCGATTTAATGTACTCACTGCCCGCATCCCTTTCCCTCGGAGGTCGATTTCGCCCTCCGAGTCGTCTGAACTGGAGCCACCAAGGAGCTCCTCTCCGCGATGCTTTTTCTTTTTCTTGGACTCGTCGCGATCGAGCAGCATCGTCATCATCATCATCGGGAGGAGGGAGTTCACGGACTCCCCCGAGGCAAGCCCTTGTCTTAAGAGCTGGCGCATATCTGGGCTTTTCGGACTGGACTTCTTGGCTTTCTTCGGAACTTTCTTGGCGCCCTGTCCCGGCGGGAGACAAGAGGGAAGATCTTCGTCGTCGTCCTCCTCGTCGTCGTCTTCGTCGTCCTCGTCGCCTCTCCCGGCAGCAAAAAGCTTCCCAAGCCCATCTAGGTCCGCCTCCAGAGGAGTCCTTCGCGAAGTTCGGGGCGGCCTCTCTGCTGGACCTGCGTCGCTGCTGCCAAGTTCCTTCTTCCCCACCTTTTCCCATACGGACTTACAAGGCCCCAAGCCGGGTAACTCACGAACACGAGGTCCTGTCCAATTGCTCGGCTGAGACTCCGTTGCTGACGCGACAGGTACACGAAGGAAAGCCACAGAAGTATCTCCCGACTTGCCTTCAAGCTTGTTAGGCAATCCCTCTGCAGCTTTGACACTGGTAGCGATCACAATCTCCCCCTCGCTAAGCTCAACAATCCATCCCGATACGGGCTTATCACCAGACGAGGAGCGACATGTCAAGTAAACTACGTCGCCTATCTGAGTCATCCCCTCTAAAAGCTTGAGCGATCACAGCAACGAGTGGCCTGGCTCATTCAACACTGCAGTCTGCATTTCATGACCTGGGACGGCAAGGCGGGAATCTTCCTCTCACCCCTGAAGGACGAAACCGCGAAGCCGAAACCCTGAGGCCGAAACCCTAAAGCCGACAGAAATCCCACGCCGAAACGCCAAGTCCGAATCACGAGACCTGACCCAGCGCGGACAGGCACGGTTCCTGAATTCGGCCCTCATGGTTCATGAATTGGGGCCGTCGGTTTCCTGAATTTGGTCGTGTCTGTTCCCATCCGCTGGGCCTGAATTGGTCTATTATGCAGTTCCTGACTTCTGTGCCTGAATTACAGAGTGAGTTCCTGAATCGGTCTACACTCCCTTGTCCTGCAAGGCAACCACGATGTCTTGCACGTACTTTGCAGGGTCCTGCCGTCTGCAAGCTGCACATTCCAGATCTCCACTCTCCACGCATTTTCTGGGCGGGTCTTGGAGCTGGCAGACATCTGCACATGGAACAGTTGCACCTCGTAAAGAGGGTCTTTCACCCGGGTGCCACGCCCAGGATAATTCACCTGGCAGGAAGTATGGCAATGCCCAGTGAGCAAAACCAGCGTGAGAAACAATGGCCTCGTACTGCTGAAAGCTCTTCAGATGCTCCGTCCAGGCAGACGAGGCGGGCTTCATGAAGTTGTGGGCAGAACCCTGTCCACCCCGATTGCCTGTCCAGGAAAAGATGACCAGACGCCTGCAACCAGCGAAAGCGGCGAAAGTTCACGTAATCCCCCGGCACCCAGAGAAGGCGTGTCACAAGCTTGATGAGTCGACGAGGGGCCCTTTGGCATCCGGATTCGTCTTCCCAAGCATCTTCAACCAAGGCGTTTTGCCCGTGGGAGATGCGCCCTGACAGATGGGGACACCAACAGAAAAAGTGACTGACACCTGAATACCCGCAACAGCCGAGTGGAGCCTTCTTCATTGAC
The DNA here is from genome assembly GCA_905221635.1 of Symbiodinium sp. CCMP2456. Lineage (NCBI taxonomy): Eukaryota > Dinophyceae > Suessiales > Symbiodiniaceae > Symbiodinium > Symbiodinium sp. CCMP2456. The sequence continues at coordinate 74,770 of CAJNDV010009735.1, forward strand.
AGGTAGTTCTCGTCCAGCTTCTCAAATTCTGGCATCTTGACGGCCTCAGTGGCCGCAGACTGAACCGTTACAAGCTGCTCGAGGGTGCAACAGCGAAAGAGCCCCACCGCAAGGGAAGGGAAGCATATATGGAAGCATCCTGGAGAGGCGGCCTCAGCCGGCGCGGCTGCCCGTCGAACCACCAGCTCTTTTCCACTGATTTTCGTGCTGACCTCAGCCGCACGTCCACATCTCGGGGGGCAGAACTCGATCCTGAAAGATGAGCCACTGCTTGCAGCAAACTGTTAGAAAAGTGTTAGAAACTTCTGCACGTCTTCGCATTCTCAGGGGAGCTAGGGGCACACTGGAATCACCGGGACCGAAACCCGATTTCTGTGAACAGAACGGGCATGAGCCTGCTTCTCTTCGGCAAGCTGCCCAACCGGACTTGGGGCCAGTGCCGGTCAGGAGCTCATAGCCTCACGTGGCATCACATGACCGCAGAATGTTGAGTTAACAGCACGGGTAGACTGTAGACCGTCAGTTCTCTTAGACTTGTCGGGTGTGCAGGGAGGCAGACTTCGCAGGGCCCGGTTAGCAACAGACAGAGACACAGCTCTTGAGGAGGGCGACCTTCACAACGTAGCACCTTCCTTCTGCCTTTGACATCTCTGCAGCTTTGTGTTTTGATCGTGCCAAGCAGTGCAAGGCTTAGAGCTCTAGGAAGAAGCTCAAGCAAGTGCCCCGAAATGCAGCAAGCCACGAAGTCTGTCCCCGACAAGCTGGAGCTCCTTGAGAGAAGCCCCTGTGGCAAGTCGATCGTCATAAGCCTGCAACTCTGCATTGCATTGCTCGTCGATAGACAAATGCAGAATGAGGAAGTCTGAACAGGGCAGCTCTCTGCCTTGGAAGAAAGCGCCTGCCCTTCCCGGACGAGAATGCCACCTGCCCGCACCAGTGACACTCTCAGTGTCGAATGAGCCGAACAAGCATAACCCAGCAACCCATCGCCGAAGCGCCACATGAATTCACAGTCACCTTTCGTCCTGCATCAAACTCCGAGTTTCACCGGCACGGACACTACCGGCCTTTATCTGCACCACCGATGACTTCCCACTCCATTGATGGCTTTCGAACGGAGCGTGCAGAAAGATGGAGTACTGTCAATCGTGGCTAGGTCGCAGCTCACCGTCGTTCAGTGGGCCCTTGGGAGGCTATGACTGCTCAAGAGTGCCACATGTGCGAGAAAATCCAATCATGGAAGCGAGCCAAAGTGAGCTACGACAACGCGCAACACCACTGGGCGGAAGCTGGCTGCGAGCTGCGGGTTCCGATGCTTGCTGCCGCAAAGCCGCTAAGGTTTCTAGGGCCCTCGCTTTTCGCTGCCGCATTCTCACCATGCTCAGTCGTGCCATTGCTGCACACAGCTTCGGTGCTTATCACAAAAATGCCGATCGCCTGCTCTGCGTTCAACTGATCGTTTTTGTGTTGATCCAGCGAGGGGCTATCCCGGGAAGGTACATGCGACATGCCAAAGCTTCGTCATGTTCAAGGCACACTAAGCAAAACCACGAGGCGGTGCATAAGTCGAGAACGCCAGCAGGTGGGAGAAGGCTCACGACAAACACATGGCAGAGACTCATCACGTATCCAATCTGGTGGCCTGCGGATAGCTCAACAGCGTGCCGATGCGCAGCAGCCCCTGTCGAGAACTCCCGGCAGCAGCCACGAACAAGATAAGAAACTTGCCTGAACTAAACGACCTGAGACATGCACTGAACGGCATACTCTGCGAACAACGAAGCAACTTGGCGTGGTGCCTACCTGCACCACAATGTCCATGGAAGCATTGACCATATCCAGGCCGAGAATGCACGCCTGGAGTCAAAAAAGATATAATAGCATATAAAGACAGTTGCAGCTGGCCCTCCAACAGGCCTGACTGAGGTTGAGCTGAGTTGCTTCTAACTTGCACGCTCTCGTCTATCAAAACCATGTCCGAACAAGTCGAGATCTGCCCTTGAACCCATCCTCTTTTTCAGTACATTCACATCGGTGAGGCGCAGCTTCGAGGAAGGCTGCGAGCGGCGAATGCGACTCCGAGTCATCACGACAGTCTGGAAATGTAATCTCGAAGCTACGTCTTCACGACTGAGGTGCTTCATGGCCTCTAGAATCTAGAATAATCACTGTAACCACGGCCAGTGCTCTGCAGATGGTAATCATCATGGTAATCGTGCTCATGATAACCATGATGGCATCGCGAAATTCGACTATCCAAATTTGTCTGTGCTCTGGGGCATGTCAGAAATCGACGGGTCTGCAACATGCTTGCGATGCAAGCACCACAGAGCACGACAAGAGCGACAACTGCAACACTTAGCTGCTCGCACGAAGCACTAGCGCATCTTTGGGAGTGCATCTACCAGCTCTGCTGGCAAGCTGGTTGCTCACAAAGCACCATGTAATGAAGAACGGGCATCAACGACTACCAATGACTCCCGGTTGCCTGCATCTCTCTGGCCCAAACCTCAGGGTTTGTGCCGACCTGCAGCCGGACTCGCGTTCAATTCAGACTTGCAGCCCAAGTCCCGTCTAACATTCGGTCGCCTCCGGATTCTCGACTGGATGCATTATGGCCAAGAATTGTGACCTTGACTCTGGGAACTTCAGTAAATGCAGTGGCACAGGGAATGGTTTCGCGTGAACCGAATCGCAAATCGAATCGGGTTTGGGGTTCTGCACAAAAAAAGGCGACTGGCTGTTGAAACATTGCAGTGATGCTTCATGGTTCGCTTTGTGATCCTTCCCGCTAGCTATCGTTGGTGAGCTGTACCCGCTTTTGCGGATCCCTGAAACATTCGATGGAATAAGCACTTTCAGCGAGTTTCAGATGCATGTAGCTGTCTGGCTTTTGAATCTGAAGCATCCACACGTGTGCCTCCTCGCTTGTGTTTGGAAACTGCTGCCTTCGGCGGACGGTTTCCCTCGAATAGTACCCTGACTTCATGCTGGCTCGCTGTGCCTAGAACCGTCCTCAACATCGAGATTGTCATGGTCATGTCGCACGCACATGGGGCAGGGAAGGAGAGTCAGGAGGGGGTGGCAGAGATTGGCAGAGCCTACGGCATTCCGCCCGCTCACCTCTGGGTCTGAGGATTATATGTCGATGTGCAAGCTCCAATATGGGAGTGAAGTGGGTTTGCCACGCCTGCCACGGCTTGGAGTGGTGGGTTTGGGTGGGCTTTGAGTCTGTGTGTGTGTGTGTGTTTGTTTTGCTTTTTTTTGGGGGGGGTTGGGTGTAATTGCGCGTTACTTTCGATTTAATTTTGTGGATGACGCTCTGCAGAAAACCGGTAGCATGATATTGTCAGCCATCGCATGCGGCCAACTTCTGGGTTTAGTTTACTTGTTACATGCGAGAAAGCCGAAAGCGGTGATGAAGTCGGTTTGCCATGCATGCCAAGGCTTAGAATGGGTTTGGTAAATTTGGATGGTTTTGTCGGTGTTCTTGGGTGGGTTTTGGGTGTACTTGTGTCTTACTTTCGTTTCAGTTTTTGTGGCTGACAGGTTGCGGAAAATCCATGGTACAATGTTGTCAGTTATGGTATTCCCGCTGCTCACCTCTGGGTGTAATTATAAACCCCAAAGCTTGGGTGAAGTAAGTTTGCCATGCCTGACAATGCTTGGAATGGGTTCGGTGGGTTTTGGTGTGTTTTGGACGGGGTTGGGCGGGTTTTGGGCAAATGCGTCTTATTATTATTTCACTTGTTGTGGTTGACCCAACACCACTCCTTAAGATTATTCTTCTCATTGGAACTTTAAATACTTGACTGTGCAAGGGGCTTTCTAAGGTTGGAGGAGAGAGCCGTGGGAAACCCGTAGCAAATCCAGAGGAAACCCCGAAGAAACCCACGGACTCAAGTGGTTAATAAAAAGAGAGTTCTTGTATATAGGGGGTCCAAATGATCTACTTAGTCTTAAACTGGGACCCATACTATGTTAAGGAAAAAGGAACGCTGTTGATCCGTCGGATCAGTTTACTTGCAGGCCTCGGCGCATGCTTGGCATGCACACAAAGCAAGACACATGTGCCCATGTAGGTATATGGTAGTAGACTATACAGTAAGCGATATTGTAATTAAAATATAGCATACTACCGAGTTCCCAGGCTTTGGCGCCTATTGTGTGCATCCTGAAGGGGGGGTGTTTGAAGGCTGCCTGTCCAGCAGACACAAGTACAACAGACATAATACTACTGCACTACGCAGGCGATGCCGTAGTATGCGTGCATCATGAGCAGCAGATGGACATCCGGGGAGAACAAGTAGAACAGCTGAGGTGCATCATGCTGGCTTCGGGGGGCCAGCAGCATGGGCCGACCAAGGGGTGCAGCTGACGCTCATGATGCTGACACCAGGGCGGCTAGAAAAACACCGCGACTGTAAACGCGCGTTGAACGATACCAGCTACGAATGATGCCATATGAAGCCGAAGCTGTCCCAACAACGCGCGACATTCGCGATGATGCTGAAACAGGGCTCCGATGTTCTGCAAATCCGCTGTTGCAGTCTCCCAACTCCAAGACGCCGCAAGGCGCTTTCCGTCACCTCCCCTGCAAGTTCTAAGCGACGCAGTCCCCCCCTCTTCCTCGGCTTCTGACGCCACCTCACCGTCATGGGCACCAAGCTGAAGCGCCTCTGAGCTTCGGCCACTGGCGCGCAATCACCAAACTGCGCATGACTACACGTAACGATGGGTTTTGTCCGGACACAACTCTGTAAATAAGGCCGCGGCGATGTCGATCTGCGGCTTCTGCGACGAAGAGTTTTGCTTCACAAGTTGCATTACCGCTCACAGTTAGCTGCTGTCGCATCTACACTGGCCTCGAAGCCCATCTCACGCATTGAAGCACAGGCGTCTGCCAAAGAGACCCTGTCAAAATGGGGGGGGTAGATGGAGATGCTGACATGCTGACAGCAAAAGACGAGGCATGCTAAGCTCAGTTCCGGCTGCGAGTTTCCAAGATGGGCTCGGAGAGCTCCACGAAGTCAGCCAGACCTGGCAAAGGAAAAACGATCCAAAACGCGTTGCAGTCGGCAGTTGCACCAATGGCAAACAACCAGGATCTTCGGAGCAAAGTCGGCCTTCCTCGTCAGAGTCGGGCTCGTTCATAACGGGATTTCCACCAGACTTCTTAGCCTGACACCCCAGCGCATTCGAGCCCAGTTCAACTCATGGGCCTTACTCACCTTAGTCAGATTGCAACCTCTGGGCGATGCCCAGAGACGAAGAGCAGTTGGCCTTAATTTGGCTGTACCAGTACACTGTCGTCCCTTTGTCCGTTTCCGGCTGCAGCCTTTCACCTTGCGTATACTCTTGCGTTACCTGCGAAGATGGATAGCGTGAGAGTCTTCACGCGCGAGGAATTGCTCTGAGATTGTGTGAGGTTGCTGGAGCAAGCCGAAGCCGAGAACCCAACGTAATAATAATAATAATGGTATATAACATAATTTTGTTATATTAGAATAATATTAAAATATTATAGGCTAAACTGCAAATATTTTGCCTCGACAGGCTATGCCGATTCGACGAGTAATGGAAGACAGCAACTTCTACCTTTGAGCTTCTGTCGGGAAGATGATGCCCCCTGCTTGCATTGCCGCACATGTTTGCCTTCTCCAACAGGTCAGTCACGGCATGGAAGTTCCTGCGCAAGCCACGCACTGAAAAAATCTCGCTCTCCTTGTCATCGATCAGTATAGCTATGCTCCGGCAGGAACAGACAAGCCCCTGAAACATTAGCAGTGTCGGTGCCGTTCTGCCGAGGCTCTCCATCCCGTGTTGGTCATCTGTGGACCTGGGTGCAAGAGCCAGCGTGCAGCCTGCTCGACCCTCAAATTGCACGAAACACAGCCTTGTTCCATGAAGATGCACTGTGTCTCTGCTGACTCAAATAGCAGGACGATTGAGGCTGTCGCGGTTGTGTGGGCTCTGGGAAAGAACCGAGGACAAGAAAGATGGTGTAGCCCTAGGCAACAATGCATTCCGTTCGGTTCTGGCTCATGCTTTCTAGCAATCGTGACTCTGGCAAGTCACCCAAAATTCACGATGGCAAGAACTCTTCCGGAGAGACGGCAACGTACGAAACCGTAGGTGTCGAATCCCGTTGCCACAAGCTTCAGCATCCAGTAGCATGATGCTGGCGCGCACCCATGTCTGCATGTGCATGTGTGCAGACACGCTCATCGAGATGGTGGTGGCGCCGGCGAGGGAGGGTTTCTGCGGCGAGGCCATAGATATCACAAGTTGCTCTACCCAGGATGAATGCGAGAATCAAGTTTCATGTGAACATGACACATATTGACATTCAGTATTCGGCATGCGGATACAGCAGCCCAGCACTTGGGCGCTTCCCAGCTTGATGAATCTCGCTCTCACCACAGTCTTCATCTTAACCTGGAAAAGCTCGAAGTCGTGAACGTCTCGGCAGGCCCACACTACGAGGCTCCGGTGTAGTCTTGAAATCCCATCGTTCAAACGGGTTTCAGAAGCTGCCACTTGCGCTTCCAGGTGCTCTTTGAATATTCGAGGTCTACACTGGCACAACATGACATGCATAACCCCAACTACACCGAGGGCATGGCCTCCGCCTGGAGCTGTGCCAACCAAGCCTTTGCTATGCATCACTGATGCACACAAACACACATGCGCAGACTGCACAATCAAACGCGGCCAGTACGCAGCCAAGTAGAAAGGACCAACTTGCGCTGGCCTCCAGGCACGCACAGAAACTATGTGGTTCCACATAAAACTGACTCGCAAAAAGTCGAGGTGACTCACTTCCTCCGCCATTCACATTTAACATTTTCTGCGACAGGCCAGTGAATGTTGGATATCTCGCAAGAGACCAGGTCCACGTCTGCTAAGGTACTCTCTCGTTATTCATATTATTTGGAGATCTGAGCGGGCCATACGAAGTTTTTAACCTTTCTGACCTTTGGAGTTGGTTGTTGCTGTGGCATGTTTCAGCGGCAGGCTGTTCGCTCTCGGCCTTCCCTCGGGCACTGCGTCTGCGGCCCACGTCTGTCTAGTGCTCTTTCAGGTGCTAGCGCCGTGAGTGTTCAAACGCAGCAACCACATGACCCTGGAGTGGTTCTCGCTGCCCCTTCTGGCGAAACAGGCATGGCGATTGCAGTAACATCCTTTAGTTTGCTATCACTTTCGAGATGGAACAGCCATGAACAGGCAGTTGAACGGTGACCAGGGTCAGGATTCGTATCTGACTTGCAGAACCCTCGTCAGTGGCCTCTTCCTTGTGGAGTTTAGGTTCCACCACCCATCCAGCACCTGCCCAAGCTCCGCACACGATCTCAGATGCTATGCTGCAATGCATCTTTGCATTGCTGACGCCGATTCATCTCCGAAGATGTCAATCAGCACTGGGATACTCTCTGGACATAGACTGGTGCAGTGTTCAATTCAATGTTCCTGTGTCCAAGCATATGTTTCACACGACCCAAACTGAAGAACTCAGCCTTTTCACGCAGCGTTATCAAACGTACCATGCGCAAACGACAAACACTTGTTTCTGATCAGGTTATCCTGACAGCAATGCAAGGTTGGGCAACCATCCTGTGGAACCCGTTCGAGCCGACGCTAAATCTCATGCTCACAATTCGAGCAAGCGGCACAAGGTTAGGGCATAGCATACAGCTATTCAAGTCACCAAGTCTCGAAGATTTCCATTGGCAGTTGCCCAATAGTGACGTTGCACTCTGAACGCTGCGAGGAGTCTTGGTCGCCACACTGAATTCGACGCGCTCCGCCCTTGCGGTCGCTACGGGACTCAGCTACACCTTGGAAAAGCAGCCCGTCTCCGCCTCGAAGCTGCCAGCAACAAGGCTTCCAACGCCAAAGAGTAGTGTCACAGTGTGCCAGTAGCCACAACAATGCCACGGATGACATGCATCATGACAGCAGCAATGGACAACATCAGAGTACAAACAGCAAATGGGAAATGGGACTGGTGACTAGTAGCAGTAGCCGTAGCCGGAGCCGCAGAACATCAGTAGCAGCAGTAGCTGTAACAGCCGTAGCCATCAGTAGCAGTAAACGTAACAGTAGCAGAAGCATAGGTAGTAGTAGCAGTAGCAGTAGCTGTGGCAGCTGCAGTGGCCGTAGCAGTAGCAGCAGCAGTGGAAGCAGCAGTGGCAGTGGAAGTAGCAGCGGCATTACCAGTCGCAGTGGCAGTGGCAATAGCAGTAGCCGTAGTCGTAGTAGTATGCCGCTCCACCTCGGCGGCTCCATTGCCGAAGGCAGTAGCAGTAGCAGTAGTAGCAGCAGTAGCAGCCACCACCCTGCCCCACCAACACCTGGCGCCTAAACCCATCGTCATCATCATC